>JAKSZT010054489.1:29858244-29896155 GCA_026826555.1 Tolypeutes matacus | reverse complement strand
TGGAGAGATGGAGGATAATGGATGGATGGGTAGATGGATAGAGGGATTGTTGGAGGATAATGGATGGGTGGGTAGATGGGTGGGTAGATGGATGGAAGATCCTTCACTTCTTTTCACTTTCTCCCTGCTTTTGAATAAGGGATCCCGCATTGCCCCTTTGCACTGAGCCCTGCAAATTATGTAGGTGGCCCTGCCTAGGGCATCTCAGCCTGTCCAAAGCAGAACTATGCTCTAAACTTGCTCCCCCCTCATCCTTTTCCCTCAGTGTAGCAGGCCCCACCATCTGCTCAGCAGTTCCAGCCAGGAGCCCGGCTTTGTCCTCAGTCCATCCCGCTTCCCTCACTGCAGCATCCTTCAGGAACATTCTCTCAGAGCAGACCGCTTCTCTCCTCCCAGCCCATGCCGAAGCCACCTGCATCTCTCTCCTCACTAAAGTCCCTTCAGGCCCCTCAACGCATTGTCCCCAGCAGCAGAGTAAGTTTTTAAAAACAAACAAACAAAAAACCTTGTTCTACATTTCCCTGGCTTGAAATGCCTCTGCAAAGGTAAAATCCTGGTGCTCCCTGGGCACAAAGCCCAGGGGTCTGCCCTCATGGGACCCGTTCTCCCCTGGCTGTCCAGGCTCCTGTCCACAAACCCCCTTTCGGCGTCACCACTCCCAGCCTCGTTCCCACCCACATACCCACATTTCACCCTGAGCCACCCCAATTAGTCTAGCAGAAGCACTTTCCTATTTTCCTTCCAAGCAGTTAACCAGGTTTGTAATTATACACTGAATTCATTCACTTTTGGCACATGAACTCTCTGAAAAGGTAAACTAAGCCTGTGTTTACTGCCTCTTGGACTATGAGCTCTGTGGGGTGGAGGCCAGTCTGGAGGCAGAACCCAGAGCCCAGTTCAGCACCGGGTTTTCAGTACGTATTTTTGACCAAATGAATGAAGGGGCTGGGATGGGGCCCACAGAGCCCCAAGTCCTGAGTCCAAGCAAGAGGACTCGGGCTCTGCTCCTGACCTGTGCAGCTCCAGGGAAACCGTTCTTCACCCCTGAGACCGCTGGTGGTGCCTGCAGTAGCCTCTGTCTATTCATCCAACCATTCGTTCATTTGTCCAATCAATCATTTACTCAATCATTCATTCATGCAGCTGCATTTACTGCCCACCCGCCATTGCCCTGGAACGGGACCCTGAGGAGCTCGAGACCAAGGTGGGGGAGGACAGTTCAGGTGAGATGCCAGCAAGGGGGGCGGATCAGAGCAGCAGCTTGGCCCGAGGAAGGCAGCGCCGGAGCGTCTTGTCCCTGGAGTGGACATGCAGGAAGCAGAGAGGCCTCTGTCCCTGCAGCGAGAACTAAGGCGTCCCTTCCACTGGACAGCCCAAGCTCCAGTCGCCCCCTCCCCTGCCACAGGAGCCCTTCTGTACAGGATGGCGTGTGCGCCCCCTGGAGGCGGAGCCTGCAACACATCGGTGCTGCCTGTTGTCTCCAAACATCTCTGGGACTGACGGGAGCATTAACTGTTGAAGGTCTACGGACAGCAATCGAGCATCGTCTTTCAGAGTTAAAAGTGCACGAACCCTTTGACCCTGCAGCTCTGCCTCTAGGAATTGGTTCTCCAGATATGCGCACACGTGAGAAATGGAGTTTAAAAATGACAAGGGGGGGGAGCGGATGTGGCTCAACCGACTGGGCTCCCATCTACCATATGGGAGGTCCCGGGTTTGATTCCTGGGGCCTCCTGGTGATGGCAAGAGTGGGTCCGCGCAGAGAGCTGGTGGCCGGCGTGGAGAGCTGACGCAACAAGATGACACAACAAAAAACAGACACAGAGGGAAAAGACAATGAGAGACACAACAAACCAGGGAGCTGAGGTGGCTCAAGCGATTGAGCGCCTCTCTCCCACGTCGGAAGGTCCCAGGATCGGTTCCCGGTGCCTCCTAAAAGGGAAGATGAGAAGAGAAGACAAGCAGACACAGAAGAATGCGCAGTGAGTGCACACAGAGAGCAGGCAGCGAGCTCAAGTGGCAATAAAGAACATAAAAAATAAGCCTTTAAAAAAATAAAAATAAAAAGTAAATATGTACAAGGTTACCCATTGACTAAATCAACTAAGAGCATCAATATGATGGAAAAGATGGACTAATACACAGTCACAAACAGTGACTTTATGACCTGAAATGAAGCCAGCGGAGGGGAGTGGGGGACAGGCCTGTGAGGGGAGGACACCAGGCACGGGTGCTGTCCGGCAACATGCAGTGGGGCGCTCCGCCTGATCCAGTAGGGGCGCCGGAGGTGAGTTATGCTCAGACTTGCCCCAGGGAGGGCTTTCTTTACCCCCCACCCGTCAGGAACGGGCCGAGGGCCACGCCAGGCGCTGTGCCTTCTCGGCCACTTCAGACTCTGTGTGTGGACAAAGCAGACTCAGTGGGTCAAGGTCAGTCCTTCAAAAAAGAGCTTCAGGTGCCTGCCTTCAGGAGAGAAGGCACAGAGAGTCTGGGGGATGGGGCACCCTGTTCACGGGCCCGTGGCAAGCCACGTGGAGCCCCAACGATCAGCACTGTTCCCAACAGCCGCTAAGTGAGGAAAGCAAGGGCAGGGCAGCAGGCGGGGTGGACAAGGTGGGTCAAATAATAGTTGGAGAATGCGTCTCTGGGTTCGCTTGCCTGTGCAGAGAGTAAGTGAAACTGGCAACAGTGGCTGCCTCTGGCCGAGCCAGGGTGCTGGGACCTTCCACCCTTCTTGACCTTCTTTAACTTTCCTCCATGTGCAACTTCCACCTAATCAAAAAGTAAAATTGCATTCAAAACCAATCTTGGTCCATGGATCAGAAGACTTACTATGGTAAGCTGGAAATAATCTCGGGATATTATTCTACTGGTTCAATGATCAAAAGCCCAGCTTTTGTGCAGAAATTGACAAACTGACCCTAAAATTTATATGGACATTCAAGGGATCCAGAATAGCCAAAATGATCTCGAAAAAGAATAAAGGTGACTTACCCTTCCCAATTTCAAAACCTACTACAAAGCTACAGCAATCAAAACAGTGTGGTACTGGCATAAGGATAGACCTACAGGCCAATGGAATGGAACGGAGACTCCAGAAATAAATCCACGGGTCTATGGTCAACTGATTTTTTATAAGAGTGCCAAGACCACTCAATGGAGAAAGACTAGTCTTTTCAACAAATGGTGCTGGGAGAACTGGCTCTTACATGCACAGAATGAAACTGGACCCTGCTTCACACCATACACAAAAATTACCTCAAAATGGAACAAAGACCTAAATGTAAGAGTTAAAACTATAAAACTTTTAGAAGAAAACATAGGGGTAAATCTTCATGACCTCAAATTAGCAATGATTTCTTAGATTTGACACCAAAAGGACAACAGAAGAAAAAATAGATAAGTCAGGTTTTTGTCAAAACTAAAAACTTTTGTGCAACAAAGGACACCATTGGAAAGTGAAAAGACAACCAGCACAATGAGAAAAAATCTTCACAGGTATATATCTGATAAAGACCTTATCCAGAATATACAAAAAGCTCTTACAACTCAACAATAAAAAGACAAACAAGCCAATTAAAAGGTGGACAAAGGGCAAAGAAGATATACCGATAGCCAATAAGCATCTGAATAGATGCTCAGTATAATTAGTCATCAGGAAGATGCAAATCAAAACCACAGTGAGATACCACGTCACACCTACTAGGAGAGATTTAATTAAAAATCAAAAGAAAAAAGAAAACAAGTCTTGGCGAGAATGTGGAGAAATTGGAACTCTCATATGCTGCCGACTGGAATGTAAAATGGTGTGGCCACTTTGACAAATAATCTGGCCGTTTGAAAAGGTTAAATATAGAGCTACCACTTGACCCAGCAATTTCACTCCTGGGTACATACCCAAGAGAAATTAAAACCCATAGCCCCACAAAAACATGCTTGTTCATAGCAGCATTATTAATACTAGTCAGAAAGCGGAAGCCAACCAGATGGCCATCAACTGATGCATGGACAAATAAAATGTGGTCTATCCATACAACAAAACACTATTTGGCAATAAAAAGGAACGAGGTGCTGATACCTGCTCCTGCAGGCTCGTGGGACGTCTAAATGAGACCGTGTGTGTCGAGGGCCCGGCCCAGATCCTCGGCCAGGTTGGAGCCACTGCTGAGTTGACTGAGTGCCCTTCAAAATTCAGCCAGCGAGGGAAGCAGATGTGGCTCAAGCAATTGAGCTCCTGCCTATGACATGGGAGGTCCCAGGTTCGGTTCCCATTGCCTCCTGGAGAAGATGAGCAAGACAGCAAGCTAGCACGACGGGCAGGTGCAGCAAGCTGACACACAAGATGCCACAACAAGGAGACACAAAGAGGAAAGACAATGAGAGACAAAACAAAGCAGGGAGCTGAGGTGGCTCGAGCGATTGAGTGCCTCTCTCCCACATGGGAGGTCCCAGGTTCGCTTCCCAGTGCCTCCTAAAGAGAAGACGAGCCGCACAGCAAATGGATGCAGCGAGCGCAAAACAACGAGGGGGGGAGGGAATAAATAGATAATAGAAACAAATCTTAAAAAAAAAAAAAAAATCCAGCCAGCGAGGCAACAGCACAAGAGCAGAAAGCTTAAAAAGAATCTGCTCACGTGATGCCTCAAAGGGAGGACAAACCAAGTCATGAGCGAGGAACTAAAGAGGGCCATCTCCAAACATTATCTCCAGACCCACAAACTCAGTGAAAAACAAGGTTTTAAATGAGTGGAGGTCCAAAAATTAGAAATAAATTTAACTCCCACTCACACAGATCCTTGTACACTGATGCTGATGGCAGTCAAAAGGTGGAAGCAACCCAAGTGTCCCCCAGCAGATGAATGGGCGAACAAAATGTGGTCTGCCCGTGCAATGGAGTATTATTCTGCCATGAAAAGCTGTGAGACAACATGGATGAACCTGGAAAACATTAGGTTATTTAAAGACACCAGAGACAGCAGGACAAATATCATACGCTTCCATTTATCGGAGGAATCTAGAGAAAGCAGATGCCTAGAGGCAGAAAGTAGGTCGGTGGTTATGGGGGTGTGAGAGGAAGAAATGGCGAGTTATTGCCTAACGGGTAGAGGGCTTCTGTATGGGGTAAAGGAAATGTTTTGATAATGGATGATGGTGATGCTAGCACAACCTTGTAAATTGAATTAATACCATTAAATTGTAAACTTAAAAATGGTTAAAATGGCAAATTTTAGGACATGGATATGTGTGCATATATGTGTGTAAATAAATGATACCACAATGCAATTATTTTTATTGTAACTTGCACAGGCAATTGTATAGCACGAGAACATCGGCTTGGCTGTGAAGGTGGCTGGACCTGGGTTCAGGGATCCTTTTCACACCTCCCGCTGTGTGCCCTTGAGTCACTGGCTTGGCCTTTCTGAACCCAGTGTCTTCTCTGTAAACAGAGCTGTAGTGCCCACCCCATGGGCTCCCAGGGAGGTTAAATAAGATGGCGCAACACCTGGGAGCTGCTATGGTCCCCCATGACATTTCTAGCCTCCTACCTGACCCCCCACCACCCTAACCCTCTATGGGTCAGTCCACGCTGCACCCAGGACCCAGGGTGTACAGAGCCCTCAGTGAGCACCCCACTTACATCTCCAGCATCTTTACTCAACTGCTCCCTCTCCTCAGGCTCTCCCCAAACGGAACCCCTCTCTCCCTGTTTCCCAAATAAGAGCCAGTCTCCCCACCTCCACACCTGTACTTACCTGTCCCCTCCACAGCATTGCTTCCCTTCAACAACTCTCCTGTCCCAAGACCACCCCATCCTTCTAGGTTAGCCTCAAAGGCCTTCTCTTCCTCCAGGAAGCCCTCCCTTGCCACCTCTGCAAGTGCCTCCCCAGCCTATAGCACTTTGTACCCCAACTATAAACATATCACGTTTTGCCCCAAAGTAAAATGTGCTAAGTGACCTCCTTGAAGGGTTTTAGAAGATGCCTCCTTTGTGGAAGAGGAGGCCCTGAACAGGGTTTGGAAGCATGCATAGGAGTTCACCAGTTGACCGAGGCTTTGCCAGCTTTGTCCTTGTTAGTTACCACACCGTGTGCATTTATTTAGTCATGTATTCCTTCAACAAGTTCTTATTGAGCTACTTTTTCACGGACTTTGTCCCCATAATGGGATCCCAGGGGGCAGAGTGGCCTCACCGGCCTGACTTCCCCTCCCCGCCCTTTCCCCAGGAGCTCCTAGCACAGGCTCGGTCTGAGCTCAAGCTCAAGGTTCATCGAATCAGGGGTATTTTTAAGGGTGGGTTGGGGGCAGGAAGCTTTGGCAAGGGAAAGGGAGGGCAGAGAGGGCCTCAGCGCCCAGAGCCTCGGGGGGCAGCGAAGACCGGGGCGCCCCGTGGGCCGATTCCAAATCCCGGCTCTGCCACTCTCCAGTCACGCTCCAGCTGGGTGGTCCTGGTCCCTCACCGGCTGAGCGGGTCCCCGCAGGCGCGCCACCTCCGCGGTGACGGGCACCTGCCGCCAGGGGGCGCGGGGCCCGGCTCGGGGCTGCGCGGGGCGCGGAGGGCGCGGAGGGGGTTTTCCCGGCGGCAAAGGCGCGGGGTGGCGGCGGGGCTCCCGGGCGGGGCGGGCAGACCGCAGAGCCGCTCCCCTTCCCTGCCGCCCGCCCCCCAGAGCTCCGACCCCGGGCACGGCCGCGGGGAGAGGCCGGGGTCTGCCCGCAGGGGGCACCGTCAGCGCCAGCCCCGGGTGACTGAGGCAGTGAGAGCCCTCCCGGAGCGGCCCAAGCGCCCGGCTGGCGCCGAGGCGGGCCGTGGGCTCAGCATTCCTTTTCCACTCGGGGAAGCTGCGGCCCAGAGAGGTTTAGGAACTTGCCTGAGGTCACACAGCTAGTGGCAGAGCTGGGGTGGCAACCGCGGTGCCTTATACCTCTGGCCCGGTGGGGATGAGGCAGTGGGATCCCAGAGGACAAGGAGAGGTTATCCCGGAGGGGGGGGGGAGAGGAAGGGAGTTCCAGCAGAGGGAACTAAAAATGGAGACCCAGAGGCATGACAGGGTGGGCCGAGGGGCAAGTGGTTCAGAAGAGCTGGCCCCAAATGGAGGGCAGGAAAGGAGGGGAGAGGCTGGCAGGGGAGAGGGGAAAGGCTGGGGCTGAGCACAGGGCAGTGATATGGCCCGGTGTGCAAATGGAACTGGCCTTGGTGTGCAGACAGCACTGCAGGGGGCAGCGCTGGAGGCGGGAAGGACAGGTGACCAGTGACAGAAACCCGACTGAAACCTGCATGGGGCCATTTAGGCAGCAGATCCAGGTGTGTCCCCGCAGTGGCAGTGAAGGCAGCCCCAACAACGCCAATGGTTGTCTCTAAGAGCCCCAGGGAGGCGCGCCAAGGCCCAGCTGGGCTCAGATGCCCCCCAGACAAACCAGCTGGGTGGGGGGCACGATGGAGCAAACCCACGCGGGCCCCCTGGAAACTTAGGGGATTCGTTACTCTCAAAAGGAAGGAGACGGGCCATAGCAGACCTCAAGACCAACAGACCCTGCCCTGGCCCGGCACTAGACGGCAGCTCCGGCAGGTGGGTCGGTCGTGGACGCACGTTTTCAGTGTTAACTCACGTGTCTTCCCAGTGACACGCTATGCAGGAGGCTGACATGCACCAGAAAGAGCTGGGTTCAAATCTTGGCCCTGTGGTTAGGGTCAATTAAAGATGGCCACAAATGCTTTGACACCCTTTCATTGAGAGGCGGGCTCCATAACTGCTTGACCAATAGAATTTGGTGGAGGTGACGGCATACTAATTTCTGGCTCTGGGCATTAAGAGAGAGGCAGGTGCTTGCCTCTTGGAACCAGGCTGCCATATTGCAGGAAGTGCAAGCACGGGCCCCCATCTGCAGCCCCTGCTCCCAGCCGGAGGAGGAATCAGGTGTCGGAGAACTTAATCATTTGCCTAGGGTCATACAGTGATAAGTGCTCCAGTCATTTACTGCTGTGTAACAAGCCATCTCAAAACTTGGTGGCTGAAATCATTTCTGTTGGCTCCCAAATCTGCAGTTTGCGGGGGGCTCAGCAAGAAGGGCTGCTCTCAGCTCCATGGCATCAGCTGGGGCAGCCTGAGTGGGGCCGGGGTCAGGGACCCCAGATCCAGTCTGCCAGAGGGTGTGTGATGAGAGTTGTGACCGAAAGAGGGAGGCGGAGCAGAGGGACCACTGAACTCCCCCAAAGCAGCAGGGGTAGTTGTGGTTCTCCAGGGTTGCCTCTCTCTGCTCCCAAGTCTTCAGGAGCCCTCCCCCCACCCCACACCCGGCAGCCTCAAAGTGTGGGGTCCTGGGCAGGGGGTGGGGGGCTGGGAGGAGGGGGAGGGGCAGAGGGAGAAGAGAAGGGCAAAGGAAAGAGGAGGAGGGGAAAGGGTAAGGAGTGAAGAGGGAGAAAGGAAAAGGGGAGAGGGGAGGGGAAAGGGGAAGAAGAGGGACAGGAGGGAGGAGGAGGTGGTGTGGTGGCTTGGAGCGCTGCGCCCCAGGAAAACGTGTTCTAGGCTTAGTCCATTCCTGTGGGTGTGAACCCCTCTGATGGGTGACTCCAGTTAAGATGGGACCTCCTCTGTCGGGATGGCTCTTCATCCTATTACTTTTAGGGGAAGCCACAGAGAAAGAGAGAGCTGGAAGGAGCAGAACCCGGAAAAGAAAAGAGAAGCCAGGAGATGCCGCATGTGCACTGCCATGTGACAGAAAAGCCCAGGACCAAGGAGGGCCAGCAGCCAGTCCCAGAACGCCACAGTCTTCCGGGAGAAAGCACCACTTTGATGACACCTTGATTTTGGACTTCTCCTAACCTCAAAACCAGGTGCTGATAACCTCCCTCCGTTTAAGCCAACCCATTGCCTGCTTTTGCTTTGGCAGCTGGGAAACTGAAACTGGGGGCGGGGAAGTCGTGGGCCTCTCCTTGGAGAGATAGAGAGCTGGGGCCTGAGATGGGCACCGTCCTGCCTGAGGCCCGAGCGCCCACCCCTGCCCCAATCATGGCCCTCAACCCCACAGCGTAAGCACTACCATTAACCCTTTGGACTGGAGGCAAAACTGAGGCATGGAGAGGGTAAGCAATTTAACCAAGGACACCCAGTGGGCTAGAGGTTAAGCCAGGATTTGAACCCAGGTGACTTGCTTCCCACCCCACGGTCCTCAAGGGACAAGGACCCTGCAAGGGAAAGTCACTGCCCCTCCTCCCCTCCCCCACAGCCAGGCAGAGCTCAGGCCCCTTCATCCCGGCCCTGGATCCTGCCCCAGCCCTGACCACCGTCCAGCCCCTGCCTCGTGCCCTCCCATCCCCACCCCCAGAAGCTGTGGGAACTTTCTGAAGGCAAACCGTCCTAGCCTTCCCCTTCCGTGGCCCCTTCACCTGGGTGGTATCCCACCTGGCCCCCACCCCTCCCAGCCTCAGCCCTGCTGCTCAGCTCCTCCCTCCAGCTGCCCCCAGCTCAGGGGCTCCTGCTCTTCTTCGCCCCACTTGACTTGAACTCCCCAAAGGCAGTGACAATCCCTCCATCATCTCAGTCCCCCATAAATGGGGGCTCAGACAGGGGAGGTGAAATGAATCACAGCGAATGGGGTTCCTCTTTGGTCCCTCCCCTTCCAATTCCCTCCCCCATGCCCGCCCTCACCTTGGCGATCCCGGGGCTCCACCTGCCCATCAAAGCTGCCCAGCCCGTGTCCCTCCCACCCTCTGAGTGAGCAGATCCGCCAGCCTGCTCCCAGCCATGCTCCCACTCCCAGCGGCATGGGCCGAGTGTCCGCTCAGACCCAGTGCACCGAAGGCGTTTTGGGGGACTGAGTGCCCACTTTGGTCTCTGCACCCCAGTGTCTGAGGGGTCTCCCCCCTCCCGTGTCCAAACCCTCTGAGCCCGACGCCCCCACCCCGAGCCTGGCTTGAGGACCCCGGGGCACTGGGGCCAGGTGCTGGGGACAAGCAAAGCTGCAGGGGGCGCTGCAGCGGGCTAGGCAGGGCCCGGCTGCAGCTCCATTTCTCCTTGACTTGATTCAGGAAGTCACTTGGCTGGTTTTGCAGAACCCTGAATCAATTTTCTTTTCAAGGTAAAAAAAAAGCAAAGCACAACTGCCGGGGAAGGCAGGAAGGCAGGCAGGACCAGACAAAGAGTAAATAGTGGTGATTTGTAACCTAAGCCCCAGACAGATGGCAAGGAAAGGCCGGGAGTTCTCTGCACGAGCCCCACCCCCGCCCCGGCCAAGCTCCAGCGCTGGGAGGGAAGGGACAGGACAGGGTCCCCGTGCTGGGCTCAGGATGAGGCCTCTGCCAGGCTCTGGTCTCCACTGCACTCCCTGGAGGCCTTTGACCTGAGACCCCAAAATGTCTGAACTCTTAATGGCTGGAATGGGGGGACCCCTGTTTATTTTAATCTAATGGAGTTTCTTTCCCAGCTGGACCAGGAGGCGGCAGAAGGGCTGGCAGGGGGAGCGTGGGATGGAAGGATCTGTGTGTACACTGGGGGGCAGAGGGTGAAGTCTCAGAGCAAGTGGCCGCAGGACGGGGGAGCATGCCGAGTCCCCAGGGGTCACTGGGGAAGGAGGCAAGGCCGGCTGTGAATTGCAGCTCTTCTTCTTTCCTGCTGTGTGCCCTCAAGCTAGTCGCTTGCCCTCTCTGTGCTGCAGTCTCCTCGCCTGTAAAATGGGCCAAGGCTGCTGGCCACAGGGCTGTGGGGCGATTGTGGGTGTGCCCAGAGCCGTCTCTCTCAGCCCCACCTGCCGCGAGGGCATCCTTCTTCCTGAACACGGCCCTGCCCCGCGATCCCCCCGGCCCCCCAGCATGCGGGCACCGCGGGCCTCCCTCCGGACTTCCTCTTCGGGATGCTGTACCAGGCCTGAGCTATTGTCATTTCCAACTCTTATCCGCCCCGGGCCCGATGGGGACAGGCGGCACACGCACAAATGGTTTGCTGGAAAGACTTTAGCAAAGGGGCTGCTGACAGGCGTGAGAGCAGGGTTAAGAGAGCCAGGCAGGGACACGGCACCCTAGAAACAAGACCACCCAAGACCACCCAGCGGGCAGCGGGCACCGAGCTGGACTCACCCCGTGGATACAGACACTGCTGCCTGACGCTTTTTACCTAATGTCTAGCATTCCTTTGAAGAAAATGTACAGGCTGTCTCGGCACCTCCTTTCACAGCGCGAGGGTGCAGGGGTGCTAACCCCTTCCTGGCTTGCTGCGGGAAATAAGCAAGTATGGTATGGACTTGTAAGGGGTCCGGCCCCTGGTTTTCACCTGCCTGGCAAAGGGGTCCATGGAACAAAAAAGTTAAGAACCGCTGCTATAAAGGGAATCTCACAGAACACAATCTCTGACCAAAATCCCATAAAACTAGAAAGCAAAGTCCCGAAGTCCCATGTTTGGAAATGTAAAAAATTTTTAAATTTTAAAACGTGTGTTCTCTTATAATTATTTCTGAATTCTCTGTGCCTGTGGTTAAAGGTGTGTATTTCTGTATTTTTGCTCTCTTTCTTCCTAAATTAGGTTTATAAGCAGTTTATCTAGTTTGCTGCTGTTATCAAAGAACCATCTCTTAGATTTATTTAACTTTTCTATTATTTTGTTATTTACTAATTTTTTTAAATAAAATTTTATTGAAGCATATCATTCATATGTGAACATAGAGAAACAATAAATGCATAGTAAAATTTGTGAATTTACAAAACAAACATGCATAGCATCATACAAGCCTCCCATACATCTCCCCACCACCACCATCTTGCATTGTTGTGAAACATTTGTTACAAACTGTGAAAGAGCATCGTCAAAATATTACTACTAACTATAGCCCATACCTTACATTCGGTGAACTTTTCCCAAACCCACCCAGTTACCGAAACCCTACATTAGTATTATTTGTTTGTTATCATTCAGGAGAAAATGTTCTCATATTTGTCCTGTTAACCACAGTCCATCTTCCACCACTGGATTCCCTGTGTTATGCAGTCCCATGCTTTGTAGAAGCCATTCAAAGTGCACACTCAGTGGCTCTCATTTTCATCACAGAGTTGTGCTGTCACCACCTCAGTCAATCTTGGAATGTCTGCATTACTCCAAAAGGAAAAATCCCATACCTTATGCCCCCTTTTTGCTATCCCTTAGTATTGAAGAAATATCTTCTTGCGATTGCTGCAAAATATTACAATATTATTATCTATCATCCATAAGTTACATGAGTTGTAATTTTTCCATGTTTCACCATATTCGTAGCACTTTGTAAAAGAAGAACATTGTTATATTTATACTATTAACCACAGTCTTCATCCACCACCGAAATCACTGTTACACATTCCCTAGATCAGAGGTTCTTAACCAGGGGTCCACAGACCCCCAAGGGGTCCTTGGAAAGATTTCAGGGGGTCCATGAACTTGAATTGAAAAAAATCAACTTATTATCTTTATTTTTCCTGACCTCTAACTGAAATCTAGCATTTCCTTCACTTACGAATGTGTGTAATAAATTACAGTAGTATTCATTTCACCTGGCTGGCAAAGGGGTCCGTGGAACGAGAAAGGTTAAGAAGCCCCGCCCTAGATTATTCTCTAGTTTCCTTTCTGTTGACATTTACTTCCACAGACTGCGCCTTTCAGCCACAATCTCATTTATAAGTCAGCGGTGTTGGTTATACTTACTATAATCTGTCACTCTCAACTCTGTTCATTTCCACACATTTACAATTACCCTTATTACTAATACTACACAGACTGAGCATCAGCTCCCATTCTCAGCCTATGTTTATTTCCTAGCATCCTATATTCTCGAGTTTACTTCTGTGAGTTTACTCACTGTAGTTAGTTCATATCACTGAGCCCATACAATATGTGTCCTTTTGTGTCTGGCTTATATCGCTCAACATTATGTCTTCAAGGTTTATCCATGTTGACATATACAGCTTGACTTCATTTCTTCTTACAACTGAATAGTATTCCATCATATGCATATACCATATTTTCTTTATCCATTCATCAGTTGATGGACACTTGGGCTGTTCCTGTATTTTAGCAATTGTGAATAATGCTGCTGTGAACTTTAATGTGTGAATGTCAGTTCACATCCTTGCTTTCAGTTCTTCTGAAGCTATTCCTAGTAATAGTTTTCCCGGATCATACAGCAGTTCTATATCCAGCTTCTTGAGGTACTGCCGAACTGTCTTCCACAGAGGCTGCAGCACTCTGCATTCCCACCAACAGTGAAGGGGTGCTTCTATTTCTCCACATCCTCTCCAGCACTTGTAGTTTTCTGGGTTTTGTTTTGTTTTGTTTTAAATAATGGCCATTCTATAAGGTGTGAAATGGTACCTCGTAATTTTAATCTGCATTTCCCTAACAGCTAGTGGTATTGAGCGTTTTTTCATGTGCTTTTTGGCCATTTGTATTTCTTCTTTGGAGAAATGTCTTTTCAAGTCTTTGGCCCATTTGTTAATTGGGTTGCTTGTCTTTTTATTGTTGAGTTGTATGATCTCTTTACATAACATGGTGTAACCGTTGGGGAATTTGATGTAATTATGAATTCCAAAAATATAATTGGATCATGCTTGTAAACTGATCTGTTAATCTGGGCATGATTAGGTTAGGATTAGGGCGTTGAGCCCCACCCCTTGGTGGGTGGGGAATCGAATATAAAAGGCAAGGCAAGAACAGTTGTGAGAAGCAGTCTTTTGAGAAGCAGTTTTGATGTTGGAAAGAAGGCCCCAGGAGAAGAGAAGCAAGCCATTCGCCTGATCATCTACAGCTGAACTTGTGGAGGAAACAGGAGCTAAGCCCAGAGAGAAATGCAGCCCCGGGAAGAGAGGAACCCCAGAAGTCTGAACCCTGGCAAATGTTGGCAGCTGTCTTGCTCTAACACGTGGCAATGGACTGTGGTGAGAGAAGAAACTTAAGCTTTATGGCCTGGTAAATGTGGACTTCTACCCCAAATAAATACCCTTTATAAAGACCAACCCATTTTTGGTATTTCACATTAACACCCCTTTGACTGACTAATACACATGGATACCAAACATTTATCAGATAGATGGTATCCAAATATTTTCTCCCATTAAGTAGGCTGCCTTTTTACTTTCTTGATGAAGTCTTTTGAAGAATAAGTATTTAATTTTGAGGAGGTCCCATTTATCCATTTTTTTCTTTCATTGTTCGTGCTTTGGGTGTAAGGTTTAAGAAATTGCCACTAACCGCAAGATCTTAAAGATGTTTTCCTACATTTTCTTCTAGGAGTTTTATGGCTGCAGATTTTATATTTATGTCCTTGGTCCATTTTGAGTTAATTTCTGTATAAAGTGTGAGATAGGAGTCTTCCTTCTTTCTTTTGGACATGGCTATCCAGTTCTCCCAGCACCATTTATTGAATAGACTGTTCTGGCCAGCTGGGTGGGCTTGACAGCCTTGCAAAAATCACTTGAAGGCGGACTAGTAAGACATGGGAATCTCTTCTCCAGAAAAATAGCTACAGGACAGGCTGAAACAGCCCCGAAAAAGATCTTCTAAGGTTTAGGACAGCAGGTAAAGGCTTCACACCACCCAGAGGAGAGAGGGACAAAAGAGGGAACTCGTGACGACAGAACCATGAGTTGGAACCAGCAGCAGCTACTGCTGCCGGCACCCTCCCCTCCCCACCCCCCATTAAAAACTCTTTAGAATTCTTGGTCCTCTGGGCCTGCTACTACAGACAAAGGGGGCTCCAGGGTTCTACCACCCCAGGAAAGGAGAGAGAGAGGGACACAGCCTAAGGCTGACTCAGGCTCTGCCTGGCAAATTTGGGCTGCGGAGCCCCATGGGCCCTTCCAGGCCAGGTGGGGCCACACGGTGATTTGCCCTGGGAGCCAGCGAAGGACTGGAGAAATCCGACCCTCGCAACCTCCCTCTCTTCTAGCCTGGACTAATTGTTGAGGACACCTCGGGAGAGGGGAGAGAGAGCCTGGGGCTGACTTGGCTTTTGGCTCGCAGGTTTGGTCTGCCCTGTGTCACAAGAGCCCTTCCAGGCCGGGTGGGGCTGCGCCATTGTTTGCCTTGGAGCCTTCAAGCGGCTAAAGATATACAAACCTCCCAATCTCCTCCTCTACTAACAGGGACTGATTGTTGAGGACTCAGAAGGGAGTGGAAATATTTCCCAGCTGGGAAAAGGGAGGGGGTTGCCAGAGAAGATTGGAGAACTGTATCAGAAAGTTTGAATTACAAGGCTCTTAGCCCCCAGACAGGAAGCTCTACCACATTGATCTGGTCTGTGTCACAACAAATACACTCAGACCAGGCATTGAACTGAGAGCTGCCAATGAGCGCCATCTCCTGGCAGACCAAGGAAGTGTACATAAGAAAATTAATAAATAGGAGAGGCTTTTCCTGGCCTCTATAGCCTCCCTGCCCAAGGCCCTAGGAAACGACTCTACAACCAATTACTGGGTCCAGTGCCCAGTTTTGAGCAACCAGCAGGACAATCCTAACAATCCAGATCGAGTGAAAAATCAAAGAGCTGTGGTAACTCACAGCCTCCTGCCACTAAATCCCTATAAAATAGAAAGAGACTGAGCATCTGAGTAAACTACATCCTAACCAGATGCCTAAACACCAGCAAAAAATTAGGAGCCATACTAAGAAAATAGAAGACATGGCCCAAGAAAAGGAATACATCAAAGTCCCAGAAGAGATGCAGAATTTGAGAGAACTAATCAGCGAGATGAGCACAAATTTCCAAAATCAAATTAATGAGCTGAAAGACAATATAGTTAAAGAGATAAATGACATTAAGAAGACATTGAGTGAATGCAAAGAAGAATTTGAAATCCTGAACAGAAAAGTAACAGAGTTCATGGGAATGAAAGACACAATAGGTGAGGTCAAAAACACACTTGAGGGGGGCAGCTGTGGCTCAATCAGTGGGGCTCCCGTTTACCATGTGGGAGGCCCCGGGTTCGGTTCCCGGGGCCTCCTGGTGGGGGCGGGCCCGCCCGCGCGGCGTGGTTGGCTGACCCGGTGAGCACGAGCAGCAAGGGGGGGATAGATGAATGAATAAATAAAATCTTTAAAAAAAAAACAAAAAAAACCCACATTTGCGGCATACAACAGCAGATTCAAAATGATAGTAGAAAGAATAAGTGATGCCAAAGACAGAGCAGCTAAAATTGAAGAGAGAAAAGAATGGAAAAAATTGAGCAGGGGCTTAGAGATATGAATGACAACACAAAATGCAACAACATATGTGTCATGGGAGTTCCAGAAGGGGAAGAGAAGGGAAAAGGGGCAGAAAGAGTATTTGAGGAAATAATAGCTGAAAATTTCCCAATTCTCATGAAAGAAATGAACTTACATGTCCAAGAAGCACACCGTACCCCAATCAGAATAAATCCAAATAGACCTACACCAAGACACATACTACTCAGAATATCAAATGTCAAAGATAAAGAGAAAATTCTCAGAGCGGCAAGAGAGAAGCAAACGATCACGTACAAAGGACGTCCAGTAAGACTTAGAACAGATTTCTCTTCAGAAACCATGGTGGCGAGAAGACAGTGGTATGATACAATTAGGAAACTGAAAGACAAAAACTGCCAGCCAAGAATTCTTTATCCAGCAAAACTGTCCTTCAGATATGAAGGTGGGTATAAAATATTCACAAACAAATAGAAACTAAGAGAATTTGCAAAAAAGAATCCACTTTTGCAGGAAATATTAAAGGAAGCCCTAGAACCTGAAAGAAAAAGACAGGAGAAAGAGGCTTAGAGGAGAGTATAGAAGAAAAAATAGCAGAATGGATAACCAAAAGAGTAAAAAGAGAGACAAAAACAAGATGATATATGAAAACCAAATAATAAAATGGAGGAAATAAATAGTGCATCTACAATAATATCGTTGAATGTGAATGGGTTAAACTCCCCAATCAAAAGATACAGGCTGATAGAGTGGATTAAAAAAACATGAGCCATCCGTACGCTGCTTACAAGAAACTCACATTAGACCCAGGGATACAAACCAGCTGAAAGTGAAAGGTTGAAAAAAGATACTCCACATGAATATAACCAGAAAAGAGCAGGGGTAGCTATACTAATATCAGACAAAACAGACTTTAAATGCAAAAAAGTTATAAGAGATACAGAAGGCCATTATATGTTAATAAAAGGGACGATCGACAGGAAGATATAACAGTCATAAATATCTACGCACCTAACCAGGGTGCCCTAAAATATATGAGACAAAGTCTGGCAAAACTGAAGGGAGAAATAGACATTTCTAAATAATCAGAGACTTTAACACCCCACTCACATCACTAGATAGAACAACTAGACAGAATATTAACAAGGAAACAGAGAACTTGAGCAATATGATAAACAAGTTAGACCTAACAGACATATACAGAACACTGCATCCAAACTCAGCAGGTTATACATTCTTCTCAAGTGCCCATGGATCTTTCTCCAGGATAGACCACATGTTAGGTCACAATTCAGCTCTCAATAAATACAAAAAGATTGAAATTATACAAAGCACTTTCTCAGATCATAATGGAATGAAACTAGAAATCAGTAATAGACAGGAAAAAAGTAAATTTGCAAATGTGTGGAGACTGAACAACACACTCCTAAATAATCGGTAGGTCAAAGAAGAAATTGCAAGTGAAATCAGTAAATATATTGAGACAAATGAAAATGAGAATACAATGTATCAAAACTTATGGGATACAGCAAAGGCAGTCTTGAGAGGGAAATTTATAGCCCTAAATGCCTATATTAAAAAAGAACAGGGAAGCGGCTGTGGCTCAATCAGTAGGGCTCCCGTTTACCATATGGGAGGCCCCGGGTTCGGTTCCCGGGGCCTCCTGGTGAAGGCAAGCCCGCCCGCACGGCGTGGTTAGCTGACCCAGCGAGCACAAGCAGCAAGGGGGCGATAAATGAATAAATAAATAAAATCTTTAAAAAAAAAAAAAAGAACAAAGAGCTAAACTCAAAGATTTAACTGAACAACTACAGAAACTAGAAAAAGAACAGCAAACCAATCCCAAAGCAAGCAGAAGGAAAGAAATAATAAAGATTAGAGCAGAAATAAATGAAAATGAGAACAGAAAAACAATAGAGAAAATCAACAAAACCAAAAGCTGGTTCTTTGAGAAGATCAATAAAACTGACAAACCCCTTGCTAGACTAACAAAGAAAAAAAGAGAGAAGATGCAAATAAATATAATCAGAAATGAAAGGGGGGGAGTTACAAATGACCACACAGAAATAAAAAGAATCATAAGAGGATATTATGAGAAACTATATGCCAACAAACTAGACAACCTAGATGAAATGGACAAATTTCTAGAAACGCACAACCAACCTACACTGACGCTACAAGAAATACAAGAACTTAACAAACCAATCACATTTAAGGAGATTGAATCTGTCATCAAAAATCTCCCAGCAAAGAAAAGTCCAGGACCAGATGGCTTCATAGGTGAATTCTATCAAACATTTCGAAAAGAATTAACACCAATCCTGTTTAAACTCTTCCAAAAAATTGAAGAGGAGGGAAAATTACCCAACACATTTTATGAAGCCAGCATCACCCTAATACCAAAGCCAGATAAAGATTCTACAAGAAAAGAAAATTACAGACCAATCTCTCTCATGAACATAGATGCAAAAATTCTCAACAAAATACTTGCAAATCGAATCCAACAGCATATCAAAAGACTTATACATCACGACCAAGTGGGATTTATTCCTGGTATGCAAGGCTGGTTCAACATAAGAAAATCAATCAATGTAATACACCACATTAACAAACTGAAGGAAAAAAACCACATGATCATCTCAATGGATGCAGAAAAGGCATTTGACAAAATCCAACATCCTTTTTTGATAAAAATACTTCAAAAGATAGGAATAAAAGGAAAATTCCTCAATATGATAAAAGGCATATATGAAAAACCCACGGCCAACATCATACTCAATGGGGAAAGGTTGAAAGCTTTCCCTCTAAGATCAGGAACAAGACAAGGATGCCCACCGTCACCATTGTTATTCAACATTGTACTAGAAGTTCTAGCTAGGGCAATTAGACAAGACAAAAAAATTAAAGGCGTCCAAATAGGAAAAGAGGAAGTAAAACTCTCACTGTTTGCAGATGACATGATCCTGTATTTAGAAAATCCTAAAGTATCCACAACAAAGGTACTTGAACTAATAAATGAGTTCAGCAAAGTGGCAGGATATAAGATCAACATGCAAAAATCAGTTATGTTTTTGTATTACGACATTCCATGTTCATGGATTCGAAGAATAAATATCGTGAAGATGTCAATCTTACCCAAACTGATTTATAGATTCAATGCAATACCAATCAAAATCCCAAAAGCTTACTTTACAGAATTAGAGAAGGCAATTACCAAATTCATCTGGAAGGGTAAGTGCACCCGAATAGCCAAAAGCATTCTAAAAAAGAAGAGTGACGTGGGAGGAATTTCACTGCTTGACCTTGTAACATATTACAAAGCTACAGTGGTCAAAACAGCATGGTACTGGCATAAAGATCGACACATCGATCAGTGGAATAGAATTGAGAACCCAGAAATATACCCTCACCTATACAGTCAACTGGTTTTTGACAAACCTACCAAGCCCACGCTAATGGGAAAAAAACAGTCTCTTCACCAAATGATGGCCAGCACAGTGGGCACAGCAGACACCCCATACTCGATGGCGAGATCTGTGTGGTCGTCGATATCCACCTTGGCCATCACCACCTTCCCATGCTGCTTGGCCGCCATCTTCTCTAACCTTGGCCCCGGGATCTTGCAGGGGCCGCACCACTGTGCATGGAAATCCACAACCACTGGCATCTCGCTGTTGACAACTTGGTCTTGAAAGTCAGGTCCATCCTGGATGTCAAAGGTCGTCGTACAGACTCTGGTGGTGTATATTGTACGGGCTGGGCTGGGTGTTGCTGCCAGGCCACCAGGACTGCACTCGGGGGTCTGCAAGGCCCCAGAGGTGAGGGGTGCCCACTGGCCTTGAGGGGGGTTCCTGGAGATGATGGAGGCCAGAAGTCTCCTCAGGAGAAGTCGCTGAGCCCTCTCCCTGCAGTGCAAGCGGAGGGATCCAGTGGCTTCTTCATACCTTTCATCTCTTCCTTCACTTTATTAAGTTGATTCACGATATTTGTTTGGACAGCTTTGATCAGTTTGTCCACGTCCTGCATCTCCTCCTGTTTTTAGTTTGTTCATTAGCCTGGGCCGTATCTTCCTGTTTCTTAGTATGGCTTTTACTTTTTTGCTGGTGTGTAGCATCTGTTTGGCCTGATAGGCTTATTCAGATGGCTAGCCCCCACCCCCAATTTCCACCTCCAGCCCCCCTGCCTGCTGGATGTTGGCCAGAGAGCAGAGGAGGCTGCAGCCCAGACTGTCCTGGGGTTAACATCTCCCCAGTGTGACTGTGGACCCAGAGGCTGACGCGGCACTTGAACTGTTCTGAGCTCACGTATAAGCCACGTGCTCTGAGAATGAGTTGTTCTCCGCAATGCTGGGTGAAGGAGATGCCAAAGCTCTGAGAGCGCTCCTCTGCGGAGCTGATGGGAACTTCAGTCCAGGCCTCCTGGGACCCCTGCCCCAGCAGATGAGCTGCTCCCCTGGCCCTGGGCTGATGAGCCGCCCAGCAAGCCCACAGGGCTGCCTGCACACCTGTGGGTCCTCAGTTCTGGCTCAGCCTTGGACACAGCACCTTTGTTGAATCGGAGGGCCCCCTCCCAAGGGGCACCCGCCACCTCCCAGGGAGCCCCTGGCCTCTGTCTCCCTCCCAGCGGGCGCAGTCTTAAAACTTCCCTCTGCTCTGTCTGCCCTCTGCTCTCCTGGCTGAATTACCCCCTTTAAGATCACTCCATACCCTCCACCAAGTGAACGGGGGATAAACTGCTAAGGGCAGTTGAGGTTTTCTTCCTAATTTACTCTGTTACAAAGGTCTTCCTAAAATACAAATATCCAAAAAGTATGAACCCCCTTTCTTGTGTAAAATACAAAAAAGGAAAAGAGACAAAACTCAGATATTTGCAATCAAGAGACACTGGCCCACTGCAGAGGGCCAAGGGGTTAGGCATATCGAGAGACGGGGGCCGGCCCTGGATATGGTGGACCCTCTCCTCCCCTGTCAGGTGGGGGCCAGGCCAGGGAGAGTTCTAACAGAGCAGTCTGGGAGAGACCTGGCAAGAGTACAGGGCATGGCGAGAAGCCAGAGGGCAAATGCCCCAAACTTAGTGCCCTGGAGGAGTTGAGTTTGAGGCTCAGGTGGAAAGTTCAAGACCAGGTTGTGATAGAAGCTGGGCAGAGAGCAGGGAGCCCAGGCAAGGATGGGGCTAAGAAGCTGGCAGAACTGAGGGAAGGGGCTTGGAGGCATTGCCACTGCAGGTTTGCAGGAGTCTAGGGGCACCCCCAGCCAGCCAGCAGGCTCCTATCTGCCACCCCATCCCCCAGGGCTGAGTCCTGTTCTCATCCTTTCCTGTCCTGTTGGAACACACTTCCCCAGGCACAACCCAGCCTGGCCTGTATCTCCCACCATCCCATCCCTGTCTCATCCCTACTCCTCCTCTGCCCACCTCTTGGAGCCATCTGGAACTGAATTTTCTACATCCTTGTAAAGGGGAACATTTAGATCCCACCGTCCTATCCCTCCTCCCCACCCCACCCATCATCTATCCACCACCTACTCCCCCAGCCATCTTTCCAGCTCCCTTTGTCAATGGTCATAACCCCTAGTTCTCATTATGTTGCCCAGATGTAACTAGGTTTAACAAGTATAGTTTGTCCCCCCACCCCTTTATCCATCCACCTTACCCTTCTGTCTGTCCATCTGTTGACCCAGCCAAACACCCATCCTTCCATCCTTCTACTCTTCTGTCCATTCACTCCTGTATTCATCCATCCATCCATCTATTCACCCACCCCTCCGTGCATTCATCCGTCCATTCATCCATCCATCCATCATTCATTCCAACATCCATCCATCTTCCCATCCTTCATTCATCTGGTAGTCCACCTATTCACCCACCCACCCATCTGTCCATCCATCCCTGTTATATTAGTCAGCCAAAGGGGTGCTGATGCACAGTACCAGAACTCTGTTGGCTTTTATAAAGGGTATTTATTTGGGGTAGAAGCTTACAGTCACAAGGCCATAAAGAGTCCACCTCAAGGTACCATACGAGGTACTTTCTCACGAAATGTCTGTTGCCACGTGTTGAAGTAAGATGGCAGCCAATCTCTGTGAGGGTTCAGCCTTCCTCTTCCGCTTAAGGCTCCGTGGGCCCAGCCTCTTCTGATCTCAGCTGTAGGCTGGCACAGGGCGCGTCTCTCAGGGCTTCTCAGCTGCTCTGTTTTCTTCACAAGGTCAGCTGTAAACTACCAGGGGACTGTCTCATCTCTCCCTGGGGCTCCAGCATTAAAACCAAGTTCTCTCCTCTGCCGTTTCTTTTTCTGTGTACCTACCTCTCTGTGTTCTTGAGTGAGTGTCCATATCTATAGCCTACCAAGGGGCCTGGGACTCAACCCTGCACGCCCTAATGCTGTGGTCGAATCGAAGCCCTAATTTTGATTTAATCACGTAAAGGAAAAGCCTTTGAATTTAAATCAATCAAAGCGTATCATGCCCAGAGGAACAGACCAGTTTACAAACATAATCTCTCTCTTTGGAATTCATAAATAATCTCAAACTGCCACACCTGTATTCCTCTATCCATTCCATCATCCCTCTTCCCAACCACCCTTCCATCCATCCTGTTTCCATCCATCCATTTTCCCATCCCTCTTGCCATCCACCCATCTGTCCACCCACTTCCGTATTTATCCATCCACTCCCTAATCCACACCTCCCCCACCTGCCCATCTCACTCCTTCCTTCATCAGCTATTCTCTGACCAGCTGCTCTGTGTCAGGCCCTGCTCCTGGGGCTGGTAAGATAGAGATGAGTAAGAAAGGCCATGGCCCCATAGCAGGAAAAGAGAAAAAGAGAGGAGCCCCACATAAATGAGTCACGGCCATGCAGCATAACAAGAGCAGGGGCAGGTTGGGTTGTCCAGGCAGGGGTGGCTGAGAAGGGGAGACTCCCACCTTGCAGTCCAGTTCCCTCTTTGAACCTCAGTATCCTCATCTGTCAAATGGGTATGACAAAAAGGTCTAGCTGCCTCACCCCGTGGATTTGCTCCCGGGCTGCCCTGTTCGGTCCAGCTGGCTCAGGGGAGAGCTTGCAGACCTGTGCTGGGCATGCACCCGAGCTCCCCTAAGCCCACCCACAGGCCCTCGCAGAGTGGAGCAGAGACCCCTTCCAGTGCCCCCAGCCTGCTGGACCTGTCTCCCAGTCCTGCCCCAGGCCCTCATGCTCCCTTCAGCTAGCCACACCCTGTCCCCAACATGCCTGGCTCCCCAAGGCAGGGGCAGGTCCATCCCCACTGAGCAGCGGCCTCCAGGCCCTGGTCCATGCTGACTGAGGAAGGCAGCCCCCTCTAGGCTGGGGGGTGAGCCTCAGCCGCTGGGAGGCCACAGCCAAGGCTTCCCTGAGAGCCTCTAGGGCCTCGGGTTCCTTGTTTGCAAAGTGGGAATTAAAGCCCACCCACACTCTCAGGGTGGTGGTGTCAGTGGGAGAGGGGTGGGGAGTGTGAGCAGGCGGGGCCTCACAGCCCCCACTCTCTCCTCTCCCCTCTCCCCCTCCTGACCCCTCCCCCATCCGGGCTCATCGTCCCTGAGTGGTCAGAGCTGCCCCATCACTAACCCCTATGTAGGGGGGCGGCACCCAGGGGAAACATCCCTGCTCTGTGGGCCCCGGCCTGGCCCCAGCCCTGCCTCTGCCCGCCCCCATGCTGTGCCACCCACAGCTCTCATCTCCCCAATCTGGTCCCAAGTCCTCAGCTGTAAACTGGGAATAACAAACCAACTTCTTAGTCTGTAAAGAATTCAGCACCAGCTCAGTGCTCCATAACCGGCAGCTCTCATCACTGGCAGTGTAGACGTGCAGTGTGGACTCTCAGCATAGACACTCAGAGTAGATGTGCAGTGTAGATGGTACAGTGTAGGCACTCAGTGTAGACACTCAGTAGATGCACACAATAGACATGCAGTGTAGACATGCAGTATAGATGCTGCTGTGTAGTTGCTCAGAGTAGATGTTCATTGCTGATGTGCAGTGTAAACAGCACAGTGTAGATACTGCCGTGTAGACGGCACAGTGTGGGTGCTCACAGATGTGAAGTGTAGACACACAGGAAAGGCACACCGTGTAAACGGCAGTGTAGTCATGCAGTGTAGACATGGAGTGTAGACGCACAGCATAGACACGTTCCTCCCAGGACTAGGGGAAGGAGAGGGTGTGGGGAAGCCCAGCATAGAATCTGGGTTGGCCCAAGGCTCCCAAATGAGCTCTGCTCAGGAGGGGTGGGCAGCTGAGATGTCCCTCCTGGGTGGGGGGCCCGTGGGCGGGGCCCAGCTTTGCGTCCAGCCCTCCCACCCTCAGCCTTGCTTTCCCAAACCTTCCAGGAAAGGGCAGAGCTGGCGTGAGGTCTGGAAAGGAGGGGAGTGTGGGTGGGACAGGAACTGCTTGTTCTCAGAGTTCCACAGGGGGGACCCAGAAAGGTGAGAGGAAGGGAGAGGAAGAAGAGGCAGGGGAGGCGAGGCGGAGGGAGGGGGAAGGGCATGTGCCTGTGCTCCCCTGGTGGCTGAGAGTGAGGCGCGTCCGCGTTCGCGCGTGCTGGGGTGCAGGGTGCAGTCGTCAGAGCTGGCAAGGGCCTGGGAAGCAGAATTCCACTGGAGCCCAGGTTATCCCGGGGAGCAGCTGCGAGGCCCTGCGGAGCCCAGAGGCCCTGCCCCCATCTCCGCAGCCCCCCTGGTGGCGTGGCCTGGGTCAGTCCCTTCAGAGCCTTGGATTACCCCCCAAGGCCGGGCAGCCCCACTTTAGAGATCAGGGGCTCGGGCTCCGGGGGGCAGCTAGGAGGGTCTGGGCCCTGCCGCCCACTCGTGATGGCTGCCGAGGCCACAGGGGGCAGGGGCCGGCAGGCCAGGGGGGTCCCAGCAGGAGCCCCGGCGTGGGGGGACGGGTCCTGCTGTCCTGGCTCCAGACCCAGTCCTGCCCTGACCACAAAGCTGAGCTGGCCTCAGGGCCACCAGTGCTGACCACCCACAGCCCTGGAGCGCAGCCGCGCCTGTCACCCTCCCGCCCACGGGGCCAATCCCCACCACTGACCTGAGAAATCCAGTCTGATCTGCCTCCACGCCCCCTGGTCTCTTCCAGGACAGCCGGAGCAGTCCCCTCCCCGGTCTCCGGGGTTCCTCCCCACCTGCCTCCATCCACCTCTGCTTTGAGACCCGACCTGGCCAGGTTCAACCTCCCAAACTTCCCGTCCCACTCCCTCCCCGGCCTCCAGGGCCTCACGTGGCCCCTCGGAGCCCCAGCCCCCAGCCTTTCCTCTCCTGCCCTGGGACCCCCGCACCCTGTGCTGAGGGATCCCTGCCCTCTCTGTCTCAGCTTCCCCAAAGTCCCAGCCTAATGCCCCCCACCCTTCCTCCCCTTCTCCCCTGCAAACCACTCAGCTGGGGGAAAGCGGCTTGTGGGGAATTTGGGCGTGCTCCTCGTCCTCACTCCACCAGGCCAAGCACTCTGTTTCAATCCCAGCTGTCTCACCAGCACTTAGAACAGGGCCTGGTGCAAAACAGGTTCGCAAGAAATAGTTGTTGAGTGATTGAGTTGAAGAGTCCAGAGAAGAGCCTGGGAGAGGTGATGGAGACAGGAGACACTCCAGAGGAAGTGGGGCACTGGGGAGACTTTGCTAAAGTACACTCAGCAGAAAGGCACCTGGCATTTTAGTTGGAGACTCCCAGAGTCTTCCACAGCCGTGCACAAATCGGGGATTAGAGTGGAGCGTGAGTGGGAGAAACACCTTGATTGGAACCCACGCCTCAAACCTCCTTGCCTGGAGCCGCCAAGCAACTCCTCCAAGACCTCAGCACCTACACAAAGGCTGTTCCCTCTGCTGGAAATGCTCTTCCCCGCATCCCCTGCTCACCTTGGAGTCTCCCGGGAAATGTCACTTTCTCAGAAAGACCTTCCCTGGCCTCCAATTTAAATTAGGCCCCCTCTGTTTTCCTTTTCTTTGATACTGATTGTTGACATTGAGCCTGACATGCCCAAAGCCAAGCATTGTCATTTTAACTCTTCTAGTCGCCATAAAAACCTACCTGGGAGGTGATGATGTGCCCATCCCGCAGATATGGAAATGGAGGCGCAGGGGGTTAAGGCACATGCCCATCATATTGGTGGAAACTTAGACATGGAGCATCTGGCTCCGGAGCCCCTGAGGCCCTGGACCGCCAGCTGGGCTGACAGTGGAGTCACCTGATCCACCAGGAGATTCCAATTGCATTGGCCAGGCTGCAGCCTGTCCCTGGGTTTTCTCCCCAAACTGCACAGGTGATGGACAGCCAGGAGGGAGGCTGCCCTAGGCAGTCTTCCCACAGAGGTGTGTGAGGCCCTGCCCGTCCCTGCCCCGCGCTGGCTCACGGAGTTGCCCAGGGCCCCTTTGTGACACCACGTGCAACCTCTCTGCCGTCGTCTAACACTGGCCAGCCTCCCACCCAGCTGCCCAGAGGGGCTCGTGTCCACTAGAACCTCAGACTGTGACGTTGTTTGGAAATAGGTGTTTAAGATGAGGTCATGGGGGAAGGGGGTAAACACAGTGGGTGCAGGGTTTCTGTTTGGGGAGACGGCACTGCAATATTGTGCCTGTGATTCATCCCACTGCGTGTACGTGTGGGAGTGGTGAGATGAGAAGGTTTCTGTTGTGTGTATGTTCCCATAATTTTAAAAAGGGAGACAATGACAATTAAATGCAATACATGGATCCAATAATGGAGGAGAAATGCCCAAAAGGATGTTATTGGCATATATGAAAAAATTAGAGTATGGAGCGTAAGCTTTATAGCAATGTTATAGTGCTCAAACTTGATAACCAAACTAGAGGTGGTGACGTAAGTGACTGTCCTTGTTGTTAGGAAATACACATGGAAGTATTAAATGTTCAAGGAATGTGCTGTACACAACCTACTCTCAAATGTTGACAAGTTAGATCAGATAGATAGATAGATGATAGATGAATACAGAATGACACAGCAAAAATGTAGCAAAATGTGAAAATTGGTGCATCTGGGTAACGGGTGGAGGGCCTACCATGGTTCTCAGTATGGGGTTTATGTAGACATATATATTTCCAACTGTCCTATAAGTTTGGAAAAATAAAAAGGTGAAGTCCTATGGGGTGGGGTGAGCTAATCCAATGACCCTGCCCTTCTAGGAAGGGGAGAGGCCAGGTGGCGGCAGAGGCAGAGCTTGGAGTGATGCTTCTACAAACCAGGAAAGCCTGGAGCGGCTGGAAGCTGGAAGAGGCCAGAAGGATACTTCCAGACGACCTGCCGACACCTTCGTTTCCAGCTTCTGGCCTCCAGAACTGGGACAGAATAAACGTCCGTTGTTTGAAGTCCCTGGTTCGTGTTTCTTTGTCACAGCAGCCCACAGGACCAAGACTGACCCTCATCTGCTCTGACTCCTTCTAGAACTAGCCCAAGCCCAGCACCGTTGAGGGGAGGGTTGAGGGGAAGGGTGTGAGCAGGGGGTGGCCTTGAGAACGGGCCTCTCTGACGGCAGGGAGGGTGGCTGACCCGGCTGCCTGCTCTGGAATCTTCCCTGCCCTTCGCTGAGGCCACGCCTGCAGGTCGGCGACAGCGCAGCAGGGCGGCCCCACTCCTGACACGTGCAGGACAGCTCTGGCTGCCCACGACCTTGCCAAGCCCTCCTCGGTGCAGAGCCCTCGAGGGTGCTTGCACGACCTTCCTTCCCTCCTTCCCTCGGGGTCAGACCCACACAGCAGGCTGGTCGTGCCCCCGGCCCCTTCCGGCGCCCTCCCTTAGCCCACAGCTCTTCCCTCTAAAAGAATTTCTTCCGCTCTCATTCCCGTCCCACGTCTTGTCTTGCCAATGCCGTGCGGGCCAGCCTCTCGCAATCCTCCCGACGACCCTGTCCAGTCAGTATTGCTGCCCCCTTATTACCGAGGCCAAAACCGAGGCCCAGCATGGGGCAGGCCTTGCCCAGGGCCACGGAGCCTGTCCTTGGGGCTGGGCGGGCAGTGCGTGAGAGCAAGGGGTCTGAGCCCCTCGCCGGCGCCCTCCCTCAGAGGCTCCCCAGGCCTGCCGCCTGGTTGCCATGGTGCTGGAGAGAGGAGGAGCAGATTCCTGGGACACATCCAAACACACACACCAGCGTGCCCCTCCTTCTACCCTCCCTTTCTTCAAACTCAAAGCCTCCTTTTGTGCAGCCACAGGACCGGCCCCTCTTCCTCCCAGGGCAGCCAGGGAACAACGAAGGTTGCAAAGGCAGAGGGTCCAGGAAATGAGTCACCAGGACCCCAGCCCAACTCGAGGGCCCTGACTTCCTGGGCCAGGGGCTCTGGGCCCCCCACACTCCTGCAGTGACAACTGCTCCGAGCTCCCAGACCAAGCAGGGTCTCCCTGGCCTCTGTGCCTCTGTTCAGCTGTTCCCGCTCCTGGAATGCCCTTCCTCACCCTCCAGACCCCAGCTCCCACTTTAGGGCCCTGGAAAATATCCCTGATCTCTCGGGGGCTCCCCTGCCTCCATCACGCACATTTCCTTGTTGTCCTGCAGGGTTGTTGGCTGGCCTGAGGCTCTGAGGACTGCGGATCTTGGGGATACAGACTTCGCCCTTCCACCCCTGTGTCCCCAGGGCCTGGCACAGGGAAGGGCTCAGTAGATACTGCACGAGTGAAGGAAGGTAGGAAAAGTGAATGAAGGCAAGCTGATGAGCCGTAAGTCCATCTGATTATCCTCCCATATTCACACCGGACTCAGGCCACTGGTCCTGCTCACTGTTGTACCCCATGAGTCTCAACACAGACCTCAACCAGTTGTGGCCTATTGGGTTCCTGGCCTATCACAGTCTCCTTCCCGGGGGTCCCAGCTCACTTGGCTCTGTTCTCTGAGGGTCCAGAGGGAGTGTTCAGAGAATGTGTGGGAATGAATGAACAAGCAAACAAACGAACAAATGCTAGGCTCCATGGGTTCAAGTCTTTCATAAAGGCTCACTTTCACCAAAACTTCTCCAGGGACACTCAGAGCACAGGCAAGTCTGAGTCAAAGCCTAGGTCACAGGAAGCACCCAAGGTGGATAAAGGACTAGAGTACAAATATTTATAAGAGCTTGAGCAGGGCCTCAAGTCTTCACAACCACCCTGGCATTTAAGCTGAAGATTTACAGATGAAGAGACTGAGGGTCAAGGAGTGCTGCCCATGGAGCAGGCCTGACAGCACCAGCCACCAGAGGCACAGATAGGCCTGAGAGGGCATGTGGGATCATGGCCAAGGACCCACAGTCACTCAGCCCCTGGGTGGCCCCTCCTGCAAGCTGGGCCCCAGCTCAAGTGGGGGCAGAAACTGGTCAGACCTGTCAGGTTTCCAAAAGTTTCCACTGAAAACAAAAACCCTCAGCAGGGGTTACCTCTGAAAACAGAAAAGGGACAGCAGGTAGGGAGTGTGGGGGCATGTTCTGTGTTTACTTTGCACAATTCTGTGATTATCTGAAATCTTACCTAGAGCACATATTATGTTTTCATTTAAAATGTAAAGAAAATAAATATCCGCATGACCCCAAGGTCTCCAGATTCTCCGGAACCTTCTGCACCATGGAGTGGCTGTGCAAAGCCCCGGCGTTTCTGTCTTGCCCCGGTCCTCAGCCAGCCTCGGGGGCATTCCCACAAGCTAGGCCGGTGCCCAAACATGACCTTTCATTCATTCACTGCTTGTGCTGGACACAGGGGGTTTCAGAGAGGTCCGGGCTCTGAGAGCTGCCAGTGGAATGGCGGAGACCGCTGCGGGGGCCGCACACCACAAAGCAACACGGTAAGTACCGAAGAAGGATGTGGTGTGGGAGTGCGGCTGTGGGGGGCAGTCAAGGAGGGCTTCGTGGAGGAGGTGACCTTCACTTGGGGCCTTGGAGAGTGAGGAGGAGTTTGCCAAGAGGGAAGCAGGATGTCCCAGGCTACAAAAAGAGTGTGAGCAAAAATGTGGTATATGACCGTGGTGGCAAGATGAAATAGGGGATGTGGGGCTGAGGAGAACAGCCTGCAGATGTGGGCAGAAACCAAATTCACGAAGGCCTTGGAATGCCACGCAAGGAGCTTGGAGTTTTCTTTTGGGCTGGTGACTTTGGCCCTGGCTTCTGCCCCAGTAGGGCAGGGTGGGTGGCTCCCAGGCTCTTTGAAAGAGTTGCCCAGGGCTGGTGTGCTCTCCGTGGTTGGGGGTCGTAGAAAGCTAAAGAACAGGGGAGTGCTGAGTTCAGTTCCAGCCTCCTTTTGCGTTGGAGAAGGTGGCAGTCCCTGCACCCCACAACGGGGGCTGAGCGGGCCTGGGCCAGTGGGGTTGGAGTGAAGGGCCTGGGTTTGGGAAATAAGGAGAAGGAGCAGGTAAACATGGCAGGGAGCCCGGACGCCTGGGGACAGGGCAGGGGAAGGTGGTCGAAGCCCACGTCACTGTGCCCGGCCCAGCTCTGTGTCCCTGGCGCTGGGCTGTCAGCACTGCGGGCGCCACTCCAGGCTGGCCCCAGGCAGCTCTGGGGTGGCTGTGTGAGGCATCAGCTTGGCCAGGGGGACTACCACTGTCACAGTGCCCTTCCCATAAGATCCAGGTAGGATGGGCCACCCTGCAATTCCCACAGGAGATGCCATCCAGCTCCTTGGCGGGAGGCCGACCCCGGGCCTGTGACAGGTCCACCTCTCCTGCCTTTGACTCCTGGGACATGAACGTGCGTTCAGCTCTGCGACAAGCGCCTGGCCTCTGCAGGGTGCCCACACCACCGGGTCAGAGTCACCAGCCCTGGTCGGGCTGCCCACGGCTGCCACAGCCAGCCTCGGCATTGCTGCACGTTTGGGCAGGGACCCCGCTTGCAGACTGGCTCTGCCTGACCCTGCTACCCGAAGGTGACACCTGCGAGTCCCCTTGAAGTAGGAGGGTGTTCCTACAGCCACAGAGGCCGGCCGGAGCGTGAGCAGGTGGGGACCCTGCAGCCCAGCCTGCCAGAGCCTAAGAAAACCCAGCTCAGGCTGGGGTGCCCGCGTCCAAGTGAGGGGCTTGGGGTCCGAGCCCATCCCTGCCATCGGCTGGCTGGGTGACCTCCAGCAAGGACGTTAGGCCTTGGAGCCTCAGCTTCCTCATTGTAAGAAGAGGCTGGGGGTCTCGGCCTGCCAGTCCCACAGTGGCTGTTGAGTCCAAAGGCCTGCAGAAGTAGTCTGTAAGTTAGGTCAGTGCCACGTGCTTATATGTTGGCCAGCGTTTCTGGAATCCTTTCCATTTTGATCCCACAGGTATTCAAAATATTTTTATAAACACCAACTGACCAAGATGATCTTAACACTGAGTGTATCCTGGAAGTCCGGGCCGTGCAGCTTGGGGTCCTGGGGCGTTAGGGTGGGGCACCTGTTGGGGGGCAAGGAGTGGTGGTGGGCTCAGGATAGCCAGGACAGGGGAGGAGCTCTGCAGGAGAGCACAGCAGCCACTGCCCACCTGCCAGCTGGTAGGGAAGGTGTTCTGACCACAGCAAGGAGCTGTATAAAATGACAGCTTTCCACCGAACTGAGAGGGAGACATCAGACCAAAGCACGACTCGGAAAGTCCAGCGGGCAAGTAAATGCACGTTTATTGGGGGCTTACGTGGGACCCTCGTCCTCAGAGGCGGGAGAGGCGACAGTTCCAAGCTCGACTGTCCGCTCCTAGGGAGAAGTTGGAGGGTCTTCTGGGTCATGCTTGCTATGTGAAAGTGAGGCATAAACATAACTCTAAAAGAAGGCAGCACTTGGCTCCAGATTAAAGGTACATCCATTTAAAGATGTTTATTGGGTCATGCAGGGGTGTGTGTTTCTTCTACAGAAGGCTTCTTTGATTGCGAGTAAAGAAGTAGGTGTCCTTAATGTTTACACAAGGAGGGAAAGATCAGATAGTTTGCATTTTACTGACTTTAAGACCTACTTATTCTCAGGCAATTGTTTCCTGAGGTATGTCTTGTGAGTAGCTGAATCTAGCTTACAATTTAATTTAAGGAAAGGGCAGTAAGAATTCGGGGATGCTAAGTTACCTATGCCACAGAAGGATTTCAATATCTTAACAACTGTATGCTATCACCAGTGTGACCTGGTCAATTGATTCATTTTTTTTTTTCACAGCAAGAAATCAATTGATAAAAACAAAAAACGAAATATTTCCTTGGAAAAAATCATAATGACTTCAACCTGATTAATATTGCTGCCTTTTCTTTTCTTAACTGCAGGGAGATATTTTAGAGAAAACATTTTTCATGTAGAAGAAATATTTATATGAATTCAATAATTCCTTTAACTTCCCTTTCTCTTTCTTATTTTAAATTCAAGTAAAATTAAGTTAAAAATAAATACCTAAAATATGATGCTTCTGGTTTTATAAAAGTATTTCTTCCCATCTGTCCCTTCACCCATCCTCTGTTTGTGTATTTGCACATCGAGTTGTCCAAAATGGTATCTTCCTGATATTAACGATTCTTTATGGGTGGTGGGATTTGGGGTGTTTTTTTAAACTTCCATCCATGTGATTTTCTTTATAATGAAAAGTTATCACCTTTATAAATAACAACATTGGGATTTCTTTTTCTTAAAAATTAAGACTAGAAGAAAGCATATTAGGATTGTTAACTAGAATTAATTCTGGATGCTGAGTACTGAGATCATAGATGACTACTATTTATTCTTTCTACTTTTTATAATTTGACTTTCTAAAAGAAAAGGAAAACAATTTTGCTTTTTTAATGAGGGGGGAATAAATCAAGGAGATTGTGAAACAGCAGAGGCTGAGAGAACAGCTTGGCTATAATTTATTCCTTCAACAAATATTTATTGAATAACTTGGTGCCAGGTTCCAATGTTTACTGTCATTTTATAACTGAGTTTTTAGTTACTATACTCTAAAAATTTTTTTTCCTCTTTTCTTATATACTTTCCCTGTAATTATTATATGCTGTCATTAGAAAGCAGTAGGTACATCAGTATTCTGGGAGGAACGTGTTCTGCCCCTATCACAGATAAGACTTTGAAATTCAAGACACCTATTATAGATTAATGAAATTTCATTGTCTACATTTTTTGAATATATATGTATATACATATATATATATATAAAGCTTGGGAACACAATGATTGATAATATAATCAAGGCTGTGTGACTTTCTGTCTACTTCAAATAAATATTTCAGACAAAAGTCTGACAAGTGACTAAAGCAAACAAACAGGTACTTCCCTTCATGACATCTCCACACACGAGGTGCTGTGTAGTTCAGAGAGAAAGCACACTGGCTTTAGTTAGAAGCACCAAGATCTGAGTCCCAATCTGGGATCCGTCACGTACTTGCTTCATCATCTTCATTAAACCACTTCACTTCTTTTGGCCTCAGTATCTTCATTTATATGCTGGGGATTTAATGGAGCCCAATTCACAGGATTATTGTAAGAGCTGAGTGAAATGGTATAGGTAAAGAAATCAGGAAATAGCAGTTATTAGTCCTGCTGCCATTTCCACCTGACAACTCCTACTCGTATGTGAAGATGCAGCTCAAATATCACCTCCTCAGTAAAGGCTCCGTATACTTCCCAGCAACAATTAGTTGCATACTCCTCTGTCCTTAATCTGTTAGATTGCCCATTTTTGCTTTATGTCTTTTGAGGTTATGCTATCAGGTGAATGAAAATGTAGGATTTCATATATTCCTGTTGGAATGACCCTTTCATTATTTTGAACTCTCCCTCTTTATCTCTTATGGTTGACTTTGTCTGATACTAGTTTAACTACACCAGCTTTCTTTCCTTCCTTCTTTCATTCCTTCTTTCTTTTATTCCCCTGTGGATATGTGTGTATATCTGTGTATATATGTGTGTTTGTATTGCATATTTTTCTATCCTTTTACCTTCAATATATCTGATCTTTGTATTTAAGATGTCTCTCTTGAATGTAGCATTTAGTTAAATTTTGGTGTTATTTTTAATCCAAACTAGCAATATGCATCTTTTCGTTGGAGTATTTAGTCCATTTACATTTAATGTAATCACTGGCATATCTGAGTTTAAATTTATCACATTGTTTTTTTTTTATTGTTTTGATTTTTTTTTATTTCAAAATATTAAAGAACAATCATGCATACCATACAGGATTTCCATACATCACCCCATCACCAACCCCTTGCATAGTTGTGACACATTTGTTATAAATGATGAAAGAACATCATCTCAATATTACTGCTGTCTATAGTCCATAGCATATATATGGTGTATTTTTCCCACAAACCATACAATTTTTAACACCATATATTAGTATTTTCTAGTCATTATAGTTCATGAGAGAACTATAGAGAATTTGTTCTATCTCTTCTTTGTTCCTTTTTCTCTCTCCTTTCTTGCCTTATTATTTGATTACTCAAGCATTTTTTATTACTCTATGTTCTCCCTCTGTTGGTTGTTAATTATGCATTCTATCCTTAATCTTTAGTTACTCTAAAGGTTACTGCACGTTTCCTTAACTTTTTAGAGTTTACTATAAATTTGTTCATTTATAACTTTCCAGACCATACAAAGACCTTATACTTCTACTCCACTTACTCCTTTCCTGACCTTTTCACTGTTGTCAATTCTTTTTATTTCACATGTTTTAAATCCCATAAGATGTCATTATTACTGTCTTAAGACATAAATATTCATTAGTTTTATCTACATATTTGCTCTTTCTGGCACTCTTTATTCCTTCCTACATTACTGTCTTCATCTAGGGTAATTTTCCTTAAGCCTGAAACTATCTTTAGCATGGATCTACTGGTGACAAATCCTGACAATTTTTGTTTATTGACAACATCTTTATTTCATATTCTTTTTTTTTTTTTTTTTTTTTTTTTTGAGGAGGGAAAAGTTCTTTATTCATTCTTTTATATATATATATATTTTTTTTTTTTTTAAAAGATGCTTAGATTACATAAATGTTACACAAAAATTGCAGGGATTTCCATGTTCCCCACCTCTCTCATATTCATTCTGAAGTATTTTTTACCTGAGTATAGAATTCTAGGTTGGCAATGGTTTTCTTTCAGCAATTTGAAGATATCCTATCATTGTCTTCTGGTTTCCCTCATTTCTTTTGAGAAGTCAGGCTTTCAGTGCTATTCTTGCTGCATTTAAAGATTTTCTCTTCGACTTTGTTTTTCAGTAGTTTGTCAATGATATGTTAGTTATGTTTTTTATTTACCTTGTTTGGAGTTTGTAGAATTTCTTGAATCTGTGAATTGATGTATTTTGCCAATTTGGATTTGCTCAGCCATTATTTCTTCAACTATTGCTTCTGCCCCATTCCTCCTCTACTTCTGAGACTGCAATTGCATATATCTTGAAATTTTTCACAGTGTCTCATATTTATCTAATGCCCTTTTCTGTATTTTCTATCCTATTTTTTCTCTCCTTGCTTCAGTCTGAACATTTTCTAGTAACCTACATTCTAGTTCACCACTCTTCTTTTCTAGTGCATCTAATCTGCTGTTCAATGCCATCTATTGAGTTATTAATTTCAGTTATGTTTTTCTGTTGTATAATCTACATTTGACTCTTTTAAAATAAATTCTAGTTTTTTTGAAATCTTTCTGTTTTGATAGCTGTTTTTAAAACATATTAATCAGATAATATTTTCAAGTCAAATATTTGGATCACCTGTGGGTTTGTTTCTGTTGTCTTCTTTTTCTCTTGGTTTTCTTTCATTGGTTTTGTTTAATGACTTTTTTTTTTTTAATTGAAAGACCTTGTGTTTGAAAAATCTGGAGGATTTTACCTTCTTCTGAAGAGGGTTCAGTTTTCTTCTGGCTGGCAGTTAGAATAGGGGGAGATCACTAGGTACCAATCCAGAACTGAGAGAAACTGAGGCTGGATTTCAGGCTTTGTGAACATTGGGCTATTTCTAGTTGTCTTAGTCCCAGAGCACAGCCTGTGGGGGCCTCGGCTGAAAACTTGGGTGTTTATTTAGGCCTGTCTGCCCTGGATGCTCTGAATTCCAATTTTCTCCCCCTCTTCCTCTTGAGACACCATAACCTCAGCTCATTTATTTATGCCATTTAGCAGCCACCTTTTTCTTGGTTTCCTGGCCTCTCACCTCAGAGCAGCTTAGGACTCAGCCTTTTGTGTCTTAAGAATGTGGCTTCCTTCTCTTTGGTTTCTTTTTCTCAAGGATCTCGCATGCCAAGTCCCAGCTGCATTGGCAGCCCTGAACTCCAATTCTTGTCTTCCCAACCCTGGGGAGCTCCTAGAAGCTGCAGGTGCTTTAAGCTCTGTCCCACGCTTTGAATTGGGTTATGCCCTGAGGGGGTAAAATGGTGGACAAGGTCCAGCTGGCCTCAATGTCCCCTCCTTTCTAAGATCTTGACTCTTGGTTCCAGGTGGCCTTGGTCATTCAAAGCTCTTAGATAGATTTTATTTTATGTGTTCTCTACGGGAGGGTTAGTTTGACTCAAGCAACTCCTCATGGCCAGAAGCACAAGTTGTAGCCCCAAATTGCAAAGACCCATGTACCTGCTGGGCTGCCAGTTCCTCAGGGACAGGGACAGCCTCCCGTCCTCGGTCTGGACATCACCTCCCCTGGAAGTCTCTGCGCTCAAGGCTGGGAGAGGCGCCCCTCTGCATCCCCACAGCCTTGCACCCACTCTCTTCTTTCCGCCAAATTGCGCCTGCTCTTCTGTCGGCCTCCCTCACCAAACTGTGAGCAGCTTGGCAGGCCGGGCGTGAGCACACGCGTGCCGAATTAGTGCTGCACAGAGCTCCACACGTGGGCACCGGAATGTCAAGGCTGTGTGGGTGTCCTTGGGCTGCCCTTGGGGCGTAGAACAACAGACATTTATTCTCTCGCGGTTTGAGGTCAGAAGTCTGAAATCGAGGTGTGGGCAGCAGCACGCTGCCCCTGAGGGCCCTGGGGGAGGAGCTCTCCTGGCCGCTTCCATCTTCGCGTGGCCGCGTCCCTTCTGTGGCTTTCGGGTCCAGACTTCCTTCTTCTTATAAGGACCTGACTCATAGTGCATTTAGAGCCCACCTAGTCCGGTGTGACCCCCTCTTGACTCTTTACATCTGCAAAGACCCCATTTCCAGATGAGATCCTATTCGCGGGCACCAGAGCTTAGGACTTGAGCTTATCTTTTGGGGGGATCACAGTCCACCCCCAACAGGCTAAACACACCCTGGTTCGGAACTGACTTCCCACCGTCCGTGGAGACCAAAGGCCCCTCCGAGTGAAAAGAGCGACGCATCAGGGCCAAGCGCACTTGGGACGGCAGTGAGCCACGCCGGCCAGCTGGCCACAACCCTCAGCGCTTCTGGCCAGAGGCCAGCCGGTCGCCCCGGCTGCAGAGCAGCTGTCGGGACTCCCGGCCACACGTGCAGGAGGGAGCGTGGCGAGCCCAGGTCCACGCACGCCGTGGACACCGGAGGCGCTTCCACGGGAAGCGTGGCACAGCGCCACTCTCTCGGCACCGCCACACCAGCGCTCTGCGCACGCCAGCTGCCTGACAGCCCCACGTGCCTGCACAGTGATGTCCTCTGCCTTCCACACCAGGACAGCAGGACGCAGACTTGAGCAAGTGGCCACGTCGTGAAGTGTCAGAGCCGCGACTGGAAGCTGGCAGCCTGACTGAGCCCTGGGCCTCAGCCCCCAGGTTGCACTGCTCCCTAGCACACCTGCCGGCAAGGTCCCAAGTCCTCGCCTGAGGCCACGTTTCAGAAAATAGCGTTGCCTTTTGGTGTGTTATTCTGCCCTGCACTGTTCTCACTGCCTCCTCTCCGCTC
>JAKSZT010054489.1:29801064-29858234 GCA_026826555.1 Tolypeutes matacus | reverse complement strand
CCTGACAGGAAGGCACAGGCTCAGCCAATTTGCACCTTTTTCTTTTTGACCTTTGCTCTCTCCTTCTTCCTTTCCATCCTTTCTTTGCAATGGAGCCACCAGCTTGCAATTCTGAGGACAAACAGCACGCTCCAAATATGGTAGAGCCTCATCCCTGGTGACCTGCTCCAGTGACTTCTCCAGCACTGGTGCCTCCTCCCAGGCTTCTGGTTTGAGGAGAAGGAACCCCTAACAGGTAAGCCACTGTGGCTGGTTGCTGCTACCTGTGGCTGACTGAAATCCTCATCGGTACAAACACAAGTTCCTAGGACACCTCCTCCAAGGAGCCTTCCAGGATCCTCCTGCCCAGTTTCATCTGGCATGCTGTGTTCTGATCACACACAGCTGGTTCTTTCAGCATCACAGTTCACATGCATTGTCTCTCCAGATTATTAGGTGCACACGTCCATCTTCCACAATAGACTGTCCACCCCAGGGCCAGTTTTGTCCACTCAAGAATTCCCCGTAGTTCTCAACCCAGTGCTGAGTACAACATGTTTCAGCATGACATGGGGGGCAGGGAAGCAGAGGAATTGGACTTATGGAGGTTGGCTACGCTGACTTAGCATCATGTGACTCTGAGGTACTTCTTTAAGCTTCTAGAATATTCCTATCCTGGGGCATGAGAACAATGTGGAGACTGCTGTGAAGTGGACACATTGGTGTCCGTAAGGGTTGTCAGATCAGAGCCTCATCGTTCACTCTGAATCGCAAGCCGCAACACACAAACACCCACACACCCACTCACACCCACACGCACACCCACGCGGGGCACGAGCGCATCTCCTGAGCCAAAGCAGCGTGACCTTTCCTTGGAAGCCACCCAAACCAACCTTAACCGCAAGACAGTGCATGCCGCTGGCATGCTGCTGATTGGAGCGCCAGCCCCTCTTCTACATGCCGTTTTCTTTGGGCCAAACACGGTGTCGTCACTTTATATATTGGCCTTTGGACTCCCCTGGCCCCAACCCCCCGGGGCACAGGGGAGGCCTTTCTGTGGCTTGACAAGTGAAGTGCTGGACATGAAACAATCCTCCAGCCGAGCCTATCTCGCTTGCCTAAGGAGGAAGACAAGTTGGCTGCTGCCCGTGGCCTGGAGCAAGCAGAGGGGTGGGCTGCAGGCGTGTGCCCGGGCCAGGCAGGAGCTGGAGAACCAGCCTGGCTGGAGGGCGGGCTGAGGTGGGCAGCAGGGAGCCGGGCCCACCCTCCCTCCTGACTTGGAAGGGGCCAACGTCCACATGGCAGCTTCATCCGCGGGCAGTGCTTGAGCCCCTGCCGCTCTGGGGTCTTTAGCTCTGGGCTTGGCCCTGGGAGCACAGCCTGGACCCTGCATCAGAGAGCTAAGGCAGGAAGAGAAAACAATATACAAACGTCTGCTGGGCGCCCCCTCCCGCCAGCGCTGCATTCGATGCTTTCCAAAATTCTGTTTAATTCCAGCCCCAACCTGTGAGGCATTTACTTGGTTAAATAGTTGTAACTTTCCTAGCTTATTTGTAGCATCCACATTACTCTCTGACCAGCCCTTCCAGATCAGCAGGAAGGCCCAGAGCCCCCCACCTCGACCCCGTCTGTTGGGTGGGAGCACACGTTGTCATAGGTGCTGTCTGGCTTCCTTAGGGCAAGGAAAGGCTCTGAATAGTCCCTTTGCAGGGCCACATTTCGCCTGCAGCCGCTTCTGCCACACATGGTCATCCGCACTCAGATGTGCAGATCCAGGGGTGATCCTGCCCATCTGGTCTCCAGAAGCTTCTTGGGCTGTGGGCAGGGGGAGGAGGAAGCCGTCCCCTGGGCTGCGGCTACCCTGGCCCCTGTCCTGGAGCCAGTAGGGCCAGCAGGGTCCTCAGACAACCCTTCTGCTCCTTCAGGGCACACAGCTCAGCACTGCCCGCCTCCCCAGTGCCAGCCCAAATGAGGCCTCGTCTCTCTCTGCAAGCACCTTGTCCCACTCGTGTCCCAAGTTGCCACATGAACAGGAATTCAACGTCGCTATCTTGGGGCCTTCCCTTTACTCGAATTGACCCGAACACCAGGTGCTGTGTCCTAAGGGCCGGTCCAGATGTGGGTATGAGCTTGCCAACGGCAAATGCAAAGAGAGATGCACGAGGTGTTTTTTGTTGTTTTGGTTTTTTTTTTAAGATTTATTTTATTTATCCACCCCCTACCCCACCCCCCAAGTTGTTTGTGCTCACTGTCTGCTCTCTGAATCCATTTGCTGTCTGCTCGCCTTCTCTTTAGAAGGCACCGGCAACCAAACCTGGGACCTCCCATGCGGGAGGGAGGCACCCAATCGCCTGAGCCACCTCCACTCCCTGAGGCATTATCACCAGAGCTCACAAGGGAGAAAAGCCAACCCAGAGAGATGAAGTTACGCAGCCGGGAAGCTCAGGACTGAGAGTCACTACAGGCCCATCGGATTCCAAGTATGGGGTCTCCCTGACTCACTGCTGTCCCAGTTTGGGTTCCTCTCAAATCAGAGCTGAGACAAGGCTTCAGGCGCAGCTGTTTTATGTGGGATGCGATTGCAGAGAGCCCAGGTAGGGGAGGAGGGGTGAGACAGGCAAGGGGGAAGCTGGGAAAGGGTGAGTAAGCGCTGATGGCTTGGGCAGCTGGGGCTCGGTCCCTTGGGGGCCCCCCCTGGGAGACTGTGTGGGCCTCACCTAGGGGAGAGGGCTGGGGGGTTACCCACCCACTTCTGTTCTGCTGGTTGAGGAAGCCCCCAGGGCCTGCAGGCTCCTGCAATGCCTCAGGCAGAAAGACACAGGGGCTGGAGGTAGGAGGCCCTCGGTGAGTTCTAAGGCCTGAAAGGGAGGCCGGACACTGTGTGCCCTGGCAGCCAAGGAAAGCAGGAGGGCCTTGAATGGCCCAGCTGCCAGTCCCCTCCTCCTCCGCTCCGGCGGATGAGGTCCCCCAGCTGGACGAGTGGTGGTGCTGTGTGGACCAGGCACGGTGCCAGCTTGCCCCGAGCAGCGGGCAGTGGGCCCCTCCAGCCCGCAGGAGCCAGGGGCTCCCGTCCCCTTGTCACTGCAAAGCTGCCTCCCACAGTCCCTGGGTGTTCCTCTGCTCCCGAGTGAAGCCCCCACAGGCCCTGAGGGGGGTGCAGGGTCCCCTCCCCCACAGATGTGAGCCTTCGTGACTAAAAAACTGCTGTCCAGCACATCTGTCCAGCGCCAGGTGTCCTGTGCGCGGCCATCCCCAAAACCCGCGGGGGAAGCCTCCCCCACAGGTGGGGCCATGAAGAGGCCATCGAACACCCTGCTACAACCTGCTTCCCTCAGGGGTGTGGATGGGCCCAAACAGCGGGAGATTTCAGAGCCGACACCGGTGTTGGGTGCACAGGGCATGATCCAGGAGATTTGCACACGGGGACAGGCTGTGGGGCAAAGTGCCTTATGGGAAGGCACGGAGGGCTGCAGCCACCACCCCTGGGCAGCCCTGGGGCAGGACCAATCAGAGGGAACTGGGGGTAAGTGATGACAGCAGTCAGGGGTGCCCCCTCCAGTGGCAGGTCCAACGGGGCTGGGAATGGGGGGCAGAGAGGCCCTGGCCAAGATGAGTACAGTGTCATGTCCCAAGGATAGGGCCAGAGAAGTGGGGGAAAGAAAAGGAGAACCCAGGGCACAACCAGAGGGCTGGGACAAGGCCCCAGGTGGATAGGAATGTGTTCAGCATCAAGGAGCGAAAACCCAACGATAAGCACCCTAAACAGGGAAGGCCTGTTCTCATTTAACACGAACTCTTTCATTGCTTCAGAAGCTCAGTGCTGGGGTCAACATCTGGGTCATTTTCTTGGCCCTTGCCTTAGGGCCCATTAGATTGCTGTTGCCCCGGCCATCACATACCTGTTCAGAGTAGGAAAAAGGGAAAGGGGCCATGCTGGCTGTATGAGGCTTTCCCAGAAATGGCCCCACAGATTTCTGCTCATCTCTCATTGGCTAGACCTGGGCTTTATGGCCACTTGGCTGGGGATGTGATGAAGAGAAGTGGGGCAATATTTACTAAGCAGCTGGAGAAGAGGCTGAGCAAGAAGAACCGGGGCTTCTCCTCACTTGGGGGGGCCCCATTGTGTTGGTATTTCCAGGGTGCAGGATGGAAGATGCAGAACTTTAATGCAATCACCTGGTGCTTCCTCCAGATCAGCTTATTCAGTTAGTACTGCTGAGTAACAAATAGCTGTGAAGCACAGCTGCTTGAAACAAGAACCATTTTATCATCTCTTAGGCTCTGCCGGTCAGACATAGGGGAAGGGTGTTTCTGGTTCCAGGTCTTTCTCCACATCCTTATCCCCTTGAGGACAGCCTCAGGGCCCCTGGTGCCTGGAACAGCAAGTGTTTGTTGACTGACTGACTGCCTCAGGTGTGTGCACTTCCTGGCCAGGGGCCTCTGGTGGACCCAGACTCGCAGGCAGCCAGGCAGCAGAGGAGACCCCGGAGCCAGGGGCGTTGCAGGTCTGGAACAGCTAGGCGGACCGCCAAGACGGAAGTGCCAAACAATAGCCCCCACGAGGCCCCGCTCTCACAGCCAGATTTGCACTTCCCTGGACGAAGGAGATTTCCTCCGCAGGAAATGATACCTGAGGGAGGGCTTCCGGTGCACAAGCTGGAGAAGCGTGGGGTGGACGAGGGCGGGGGCCGCCAACAGCTCTGCTGAGGAGCCTTTGAGCCTTGTGGGACATTGGGGTCAGGAAGAGTCTGAGCCCCAGATCCCCACTTATGGGGCCACCTTGGGTGCTGAGGAACCCGGCTTCCCTGTCTGTGGGGGGAGGGGGTCACACGTATTCCAAGTTTCTTGCCAATTTAGCTGCTGCAACATAAGTGCCAACGACCTGCCCCAGGGCTGCTGCCCACACCTCACCCTTACCTGGGCAAAGCAGACAAAAATAGGCAAACAGAGGCAAGATTTAAAAACAGACGCTGTGAATCCCATGTGTTGGGTATTTGAGGGTGTTGATTAATCTCGCTCTGTTCCCCTCTGCGTTCCGAGCCAATTAGGAAATTGAGTCACGAGGCAGGAAAGGACCACAACGTCAGCTGCGTGGCTGGAAAGTGGACGTGGAGAAGCCTGGAGTCAGAACCAGACCAGACTCCTGCTCCTTCCTTTGGAATTAAATGCAATGTCCCAGAAGCGCGGGGCAGGGTGGTGGGACTGGTGGGTGCCAAGCTCAAGGGGCCCGGGAGGAGCAGGCTGAACCCAGATGGGGAGAGGGCGCACACAGACTCCATGCCCCTTTCCAAAGGGGGAGGCAAGGTGCTGGGCAGGCCTGGGCAAGAGCGAGAGGCTCCCCCAGGGCAGAGGAAGTGTCAGCGCGGCCCCAGACGGGGGCTGAGCTCTGCCTTGGCAAGAAAGGGCAGAGGCCGCATGGCCCAGCCCTGGCTGGACACTCTGCCCAGGGACCTTCCTGCCCCCGTGCCTGTGGGCAACTGCTCAGAGGTGGGGGTCAGACAGGCCGTAAGGAGGAGCCCGGAGAGAAGAGCAGGGGAAGAGAGGAGAGGGCAGGCTGAGGAGGTGAGAGAGAAGGGAGGCGGCCCAGGGCATCTCAAAAGGCAAGCCAGGGGGTCAGTGGGAAGGTGAGCACGAGAAGCAGAGTGGCATGGACGCCGGGTCTCTGAACAGCTGCAGCTTGGGGGGCTGAGCTGGGGTAGAAGATACAGTACCCCCCACCCTCACCCCGCCAAAGAGCTTGTGCTCTTGCTGCACAGATGGACAGACAGAGGCAGAGGGTCCTCCCAGGCGACAGCGCCCGCAGAGCTGGCGGCAGGCCCTTCTGCCGCTCCGTCTCCCTCCTGCCCAGCACACCCAGGGTGAGGCCAGGTCACATCGCTGTCCCCAGGGGACACGGAAGCCCCAGCCCAAGGTCACTAGCCTGCAGCCAGTGAGGGAAACGTGGGGCTCCTTGACTGCACGTCTAGTGGGGAGAGAGGGCGGACACCGCCCGGGGGGACTTGCTGACCCCTGCCTGCGGGCAGGGCTCTGCACAGGGACGCTGAGACTCTGAACAGCTTCCCTGCCGTCACAGGTTGCTTAGGGGGAAGCGGGTAGGGTTTGGAGAGTTGAAGGCTAACAGAAGCTTCAAAGGTGACCCTGCTCCCCTGACCCTGGCTGGGTTGGTGGCCGGGGAGGCTGCAGCCCATATTCCTGAGAAAGCCAAGGCTGCTCAGGAACCAGGGCCGTCCTGGGGCTGCCCCTGACCTGCAAATCTCAAGGGGAAGCAATCTCAGCGAAAGTGCTGTCTGCGGTTAGTGGTCAGTGGAGGAGGAAGTGGGTAAATGCAGGCGGCTGAGCTCTTGTGACCCAGGCGTGTGGTCTTTTGGGCACCTGCCTCTTTACAGCTAATCCCTTGACTAGGTTTCATCCCGCTAAATTAACATTAGCAGGAAACTGCCAGGATGTAGTGGAACAGGAACTGGCCTTCCCAGGCCCCTTGGAAAGCCCTGCGGCTGCCTGGGCTGTTTTCCTTAAAGGGGATCCCCTCCCCAGGAACTAGCACACAGCTCGCTCGGGAGCCAGGGTGCCTGTTGCCCGCACGCCCATCCTGCCAGTTGTCCTTACATTCAACCAACCTAGGCTTTTTTTTTTTTTTTTTTAAATCAATTTTATTGATAGATAATAATAAAGCATACAATCCATCCAAAGTGTACAACCAGCGACATTTGGTATAATCACTGTTGAGCATTTATCATGTCAATTATTACTAGAGCATTTTCATTATTCCACTAAAAACATAATAATAAACAAGCAAATCTCTACCTCTCACCTCTCAATCTCTCTATGCCTCCCCTGCCATTCGCAGCTGCTACTCTGTTTCTGTCTCTCTAGTTTATTGGTATTTATATGTTGGATAGATGGAGTCAAACATCACATAGCACCTTTTGTCTCGTTTCTTTCACTTAATATATTCCCTTTTTTTCTTACCCTTAATGGAAGATTATTAATATATTACTGTACACTGCTGTCCATATTTTGCTTTGGTTGTATTTATACCTTATAGTAACTCTTCTAACATTAACGTCCATTTGTTCAGTTTCAAAGGAAAACAGTCCTATATATGCAATATTACCCATACTCATATTTTGCATGAGGCTTCACTGTGCTATGTTTTTTAGCTTTCATTCTAGTAGTAGACATGACCTTAGAATTTCCCTTTCAACCTCCGTCATACCCATGTATTAGCACTGCTAGTTACAAACACTATGATGTGCTTTCACCTTTTCTATTCATTTCCAAAGATTAACATTCTTTTACCAATTCTGCCCAGGTTAACCCTCAGCTCTCCATTCTCTACCCTCATTCGATTCTCTAGTGACCTGTATTCTAGTTAACTCCAAGAGATTACACAATATATTTAGTTTATAGTAGCGCAATCACACAGTGTTTGTCCTTTTGTGTCTGGCTTGCTTCACTCAACATAATGCCCTCCAGGTTCATCCATGTTGCCATATGCTTTACGACTTCATTTCTTCTTACAGCTGCATAATATTCCATCGTGTGAATAGACCACAGCTTGTTTATCCATTCGTCTGTTGATGGACACCTGGGTTGTTTCCATCTTCTGGCTATTGTGAATAATGTGGCTGTGAACATCGGTGTGCAGATGTCTGTTCGTGTCACTGCTCTCAGTTCTTCTGGGTATATACCCAGTAGTGGTATTGCAGGGTCATGTGGCAAGTCTATATCCAAATTCCTTAGTAACTGCCAAATGATCCTCTACAGTGGCTGTACCATTCTGCATTCCCACTGACAGTGAAGAAGTGTTCCTATCTCTCCACATACCCTCCAACACTTGTAGTTTTCTGTCCCTTTAATACTCCAACCGATGCTTCTTGAGTCCCAGCCATGGCCCCGTTCTCATGTTTGGAAGCAGGGGTGGGGGAGACAGAAGCAATTAATAGGACTCTAGGGTGACGCGTCTCAGGGAAAAGACGGGCTAAAAGGAGGAACTGTGGAGAGGATTAGTTGTTCCTACCTGGAAGTCATGATGGCTTCCCCAAGGAGATGACTGCTCATCTGGGTTTTTAAGGATGAGTAGGAGTTCACCATCAGACAGGGGGAGGTGTAGCTTAGGCAGAGGGAACAACCTGGGCAAAGGTGTGGGAAAGTTCTGGGCAACCCCAAGTGGCTTAGCCTGCCTGGCCTGCTGGGGCTGTTAGATGGAAAGAGAAGAGGGAGGGACGGGCCCGGGCCAGGCAGTGTGTGTGTGTGTGTGTGTGTGTGTGTGTGTGGTGGGGGAACCACAGGCGGGAGGGAGGCCCCCACGGCAGAAGAACAAATAGGAGGGGCTTCTGACGAGTTGGGAAGGAGAGCAGGGAACAGAGAGGAGTGAGGGCTCCCTGGCCTCTGGGGGAAGCTTGGGCCCACACACACTGGGACTGGACCATCCTTGCCAGGAGTCGAGGCTTCAGGGATGAACTGGGTCCAGTTCATGGGTGCTAGGAGTGCCCCGTCAGGCAGGGAGACAGGGGGTGCTTCTTGGGGATTCTGCAGGAAGAACTGAAGCTGCCTGAGGGGGCAGGACAGGCTCCAGAGGAGGGTGACGTGAACCGAGCCGAGAGTGCCCGTCGCCAGCTGACTGCTGACTCCCAGGTGTGCCCGTCCAGCCCGGCCTCTCTCCTGACCCCCTGGCGCCCCCGGGCCACCCCAGGGGTCTCCTCCGCTGCCTGAAGTCCACACATCCTCAGCAACCGTCACTAGCTCCATTCTCTGTGGCAGCTCTTCTCATTCCTGGCCTCCTCCAGCACACCCTGCCCTGTGTCCACCTCCTGCCCTTTAGGACAGCTGTGCTCCCCCAACCTGGTCCCCGACCCCCTGATTGCACCCCACGCCTTTCACTTGTGTTGCCTCAAAGACTCCGTGTGTCTAGGCAGCAGGTAAAACACAAGAATCCCGTCCAGCTTGTCTCCCTCTGTCCTGCCTCCACCCTGTCTGAGCCAGTGGGTCCACGACCCCTCCTTAGATGCCTGGGCTTGACCTCGGCCTTGGGATCTTGGCGTTGGACCCTAGGCCCCCCAGTGGGCTCTGCCGCCACCCCACCTGCTCTTGGCTTCCAGAGGTGGTCTCCAGCCAGACCCTCTTCCAGCTCTCACCCCTCAAGGCCCTTGCCCACCTGGCTAGGACCCCTGTAGGGTAGGGTGGCCCAAATGAGATATTTGACACTCCCAGACCCTCTGACTTGTGGTCTTCCAGAAACCCCACTCCACACCTCTATCCACTCTGTTTCCAGGTACCGCCGACTCCACTAAAACACTTTTGCTTTCCATTGATCCATTTTGCAGAAGAGGTAAACTGAGGCCCAGGAGCCTGAAGAAGTAGGACTCAGCCCTGGAGAAAGGAGGAGAGAGCCTGCTTGGATCCTCGGTCTGGAACATGGGCCCAGGGCTCCAAGAGAGCCATGTGGAAGGACGGGGTAGAGAAGGCGCTGAAGGGCCCAGTGGAGCTGCCGTGTCTCCTGCCCCTCAGGGGCTCCTGCCCCTCAGGGGTTCCGGCCGACTCCCAGCCTCAGCATTCTTGCTCTGATGCTTTCCCAGGAGTGGTCTGCTTAGCTGGCCTCTGGCCTGCACGACTGCCGGGCCCTGACGAGGGCAAGGCGCCTAGGAGCTCCTGGCCCAAGAGCTCCTCGGGACGCACGTGGAGAGCTAGAGCGGCGTGCTTGGGCCTCTGCCGAGGGATTAGCAGCCACACTCCAGAGCAGGACGGGCTTGCTGGGTGAGATGGTGGGCAAGGAACTTGCCCTCTCTCGCTACGTTTTCTCGTCTTGGAAAAGAAAGATGCTGGTGGTGCCGCCTGCGTACGTCCACTGTAAAGCGTGAACGACCTAACACGCGCAGGGCTCAGTGTGGCTCCTGCCGGACGTTACTCAGTCCCCGCAAGCGCTCTTATCGTTCTTAGAACCAAAGGCAAGCCTGTAGGAATCCAAGCCCCAGAGCGTTAAGTTCACGGGGCCTTTGCTGTAGAAAGGCCCAGATTTTTGTCTCTGTCGAAAGTAGACATCTGAAAGGTTGGCAGGCTTGAAAATGAAATCACGGGTGTAAACTAACTGGGCCATTTTTCACCCGATGAATCCTCCTGTGCGGATGGGCTAACTTTCCATTTACTAGAAACGAACTTGCCTGCTGGCTTTGATGCTTCCTTATCTTCTCATCTCAGTCACATCGAGGCAGAAAAACGCACACTTTAAAGGGCTTTCACGTGCGCCCACTGTTCCTTCTCGTGCTGCCGAAATGTCGCCTCTGCAGCGGGATGAATGCTCGCGACGGGCGCCATGTGCAGGGTTTGGCCTCACAGATGGCCGGCGCTCTGGGTTGGCAGATTCCAGTCTGGCTTCCTCTGCTGTCGTTCCGGGTTGCTGTTGCCATGGTGTCTGCATGTGTGTGGGAGATGCGCCTGCATCTCATCAGCTTCCGGAACACTCACCCAGAGCCCGGGAACAAGGTGGTGGGACGAATGCAGAGAATAAAGCGAGGCTGCCGTGTGGGAGGGAGTCATCATCGCTGTGTGATGGAGGCCGCGGGAAGAGGCAGAAATGTCTAGGTGGCCCGGAAAGGCAGAGGAGACAGATGGAGGTGGAGGGCAGAAGTCTGGGTGGGGGTGGCTGCAAGGCATGCTGGGACCTCAGGAGCAGAGGCTGCTGGGGCAGGGGGAGGTCCGAGGGGGCACCGACTTGGCCTTCTGCTTGTTCTACCCCTGCCCCACTCTCACCCCACCCACCCAGCCAACACCCTCCGTAACAGCCTGAGGGACATTTTTAAAACACAGATTACATTATGCTGCTCCTCCACTCAAAACGCCTCAGTGACGTCCGATTATCCACAAACTCCCTCCGTGGCCTACAGAGCACCACGTGGTCCAGACCCCACCTCTCTGCTCTCACTTCTTCTCTCTTCCTAGTCTCACTCACTGCCCTCCAGCCACATGGACCTTCCTTCCAGGGTCCGTCAAACACGGCAAACTCATTTCCACCTCAGGGCCTTTGCATCAGCGGTTTCTTCTACCTAGAACACCCTTTCTTTAGATTTTCACATGGCAGGGGTGGCTGCTTCTTGTCATTCAGGGCTCAGGTCCAATGCCACCTCCCTAGAGAGGCCCTCCCAGCCTCACCATTCCGTGGAAGATACCCTCTTCCTGTGATCCAACGGCATTTCCACGTCTCTCAGACATAATCTAATTTGTCTACCACCTATCTCACCTAATAGAACACATGCTCAATGAGGGCAAAGGTTTTGTCTGTCTCATTAACTACTGCAGCCTGAGAACCTAAACCAGAAACTGGCACAGAGGAGATGCTCAGATGGCTTTATCAATGGATTCAGAATGAACAAATGATCACCAGCATTGGCTGGAGTCTTCCTTTCCTCGAAGCCGGTGCCCTTGACCTCTGTGACATGAAGAAGCTGCAGGGCTGGGGTGGGCATCACCCTGACTAGTTGCAGAGGGGAAGACAGTGCTGTGGAAGCCAACTTTCCAAGGAGACTTCATTTCTGGGCACCAACTCTTCACTGCTTAGTGTGGTCAAAATTTTTGGGCTGTGTCAGTTAAAAGGAGACTCCTCTAGAATTCCAAGCTTGTGACAGCAGAGCCACAACCATTAGCTTCTCTGACACAGACCACCTCTGTGTCAAACAAATCTGTAAGCTTGACCCCTGAGCCATGCCTGCTCCCATCTCCCTGTCCATTGTCCAGGCTTTGGAGCCCAGGCTTGGGCCATGCTCCACACCAGGGTGGACTGACTGGGGAGCTGGAACACCCTAGGAGCAGAACCCCAAATCTGTGGAAGCCGGTCTGTTTGCCACAGGGATACTCAAACTCATGAAGACCGATGGAGGGTGGGATCCAGGAAGCTGCATTTTAACAAGCCACCCAGGTTCCTGATGCACATGAGAAAAACTGCCAGTTCCCAGGCATCACCCCTTGTCAGCTGGCTGCAGAAATTTTGGTAGAGGGATGGGGTCCCAGGCAGTGGACTGGCTTCTCAGAAATTTCTAGAAAACAATAGCAAGTACCAAACCATTCAAGGTAGGCAGAGGGTGAGGGTGTCTGAGTTTAGATCCAAGAGGCAGGTATGGAGTGGAAAACATGAGAAGAGAAGAACTGGGCAGGAAGGGAGGGATGGGGCAGAAAGGAAGAGAGGGCTTCCAGGGTGCAGTGCCGAGACTGAGGGGGAGTGCTGGATTAAAAGCAGGTCCAGGCAAGAAATATCCTCCTTTGCTTTCTTGAGTGCTTACTGTTTACTGAGGGGCTATGACCATTTCTTTACGTACACTGCCTCTTTTCAAGCCTTGCATCAATTTTGAGAGGTAGGTGAGTTTGTTCTCATTTATGAGACAAAAAAACAGGCACAGCAAGGTAAGTAAAGTGTCTACGGGTTACCCAGGTGGTCAATGTCAGAGTCAGGTTGCCAACCCAGGTTGTGTGATGTCCAAATCTCTGCATTTCGCCATGGTTCTTTACTCCCTTCCCGTACTCCAAGTTTTTATTAGGTGCCAGCTACTGGGGTTGTTGTGGGAGATAAACCAGGAGGAACAAGACATGATCCCCGCCCTCGAGGAATCTTGCACCTGGCCCCGGAGGCAGAACCCACACACAGAAATACTGATGACTCAGGAGTGCGGGCAGGGGCCAGTGGCTGTGCCAGGCTGCGCCTTCAGCTCCCCGTTATCGCAGAGTAAATCCGTTGCAGCCCCAGGCAGTTTGCACAGGAAAGGCCTCCAGGCTCTGCCTCCTCTGTGCTCCAGAACCTTCTTCCTCGCCAGCCTCCGCGGGCCCTGCCCATTGGCTCAGTTCCCAGGCCGGTTCTGGGCCTCGCCCTTCAGATGGACGACTTCCTGGGATTGCTGGGTTTTGCAATCTGGCTTCTCCCCAAGTCATGCCTCGGTTCTAGGAAGCGCAGGCCGCGGGCCGGCGGGGCCACCCCAGGTCCTGGGGCACGCTGCCCCGGCCCAGCCTCCAGTCCCGGGCCTCGGGCCTGGGCACGGCGGGAGGGCCGTGTGCGCGCTCCCAGCCTCCCTTGCAGCTGCTGCATGGCCCCGTGACACGGCCTGGCCGATGGGCCCGAGCAGAAGACTGCTGGGGCCTCTGGGAAAAGCGTGACTTCCTCAGAAAACGGGACCCTCGGGAGAAAGGCCTTGCTTCCCAGATCCCCACCACCACCTCCGCAGGTGCTGCCCGGAACTGGGCACTTCTAGAAGCCCTGCGGGGACAGGGGCGGCCTGAGGACGGCGGTCAAGCGCTGACGTCAGAGTCCGGGCGGCTCGCACGTCGCGGATGCGCCCAGGACCCCGGCCCCAGGCGTGAGAGGGCACGGGTGCCTGAGTCGGAGCTCCGGGGGCCTCCTGGCCGCCCGCACCCTTGGCTCCCCCGGGCAGGGTGAGAGCGCGGGCAGTGCCTCTGCCATGGTGGTCGGCGGGGGAGCTTCGTCGGACCCCCTGATGTTCAGGTCACAGATGAGTCAGACCGAGCCTGGTTGCCATGTGTCCTCCTCCAATGTCTTGTAATCACATCTGCCAGGCGACCGGGCACCGCCTTTTAAGACTTGTGAAAAGACGTCGCTCTGGGGAAACCGAGGTCTCTGACTCCCCACTGCTCCCGCCCCTAACAGCCCCTCTGCTGGCCACTCTTCAGCCCTTCAGGGTACTGTCAAAGAACACGTCAGCAGAAGGCCCTACCCTGGCCTTGTGGAGGCCCAGAGAGCCTGGCCCTCTCTTTAAAAACAGAGAAGTCTCAGCTGGAGCCCCTTTCCTGCTCAGCTAGCGTAAGTGCCTGTCAGGAAATCACACCCAGCGAGACCACCAGCGAAGCCCGAATGCGACATGGCTGTGAAGGAAAGCAGCTGAGACACAGCCTTGGTTCTGCCACCTCCACAGGATGCCGCTGAGTCAGTGGGTCACTGGAGCTGCAGCTTACTTTGTGAGGAAAGTATTAACTCCATGCTATTTTTGTTTCGGCTAACAGTTATGTCCTGCATTCAATAAAATGTGTGAAAAAGTCTCTTCCTTGTCTTGGACTTTATTTCCTTCTTTCTCACAGACAGCAGTTAGGGTGCCTGTATGGAGTGTGGCTCTGTGCCAGGGGCTGGGAAGGGTTAAATGAAGAGAAAGCACTGGATGCTTGGACAACCTCAAAACCAAATACTAACAGTGGTTCTGTGTTGAGTATCTATCAGGTGCCATTTTTATTCCATTTAATGCTTTCAAGCACCTTGCGGTGTCATGCGTTTGAGCGCAGGTAACAAAACAAGCAAACAAACAAAACTCTCTGGCTTAACAAAGAGGAGGTCATTTTTCTTACCTAAGAAGAGGCCAGCGCCTTCACAGGGTTGTCAGACTCTTTCTGCTCTGCCTCTCCTGGTGTGTTGGCTTTTGTCCTCTTGGTGGCTGCTTCAAGGTCACAAAATGACAGCTCCGTCTCCAAGCCTGAGTCCACCTTACAAACGGAGTCCACAGCCATCACTAGCACCTGCAATCTTGGAAGAGCAAGTGTCTTTAGCTTGGGACATTGCCATCCTACTCAAAATGAGGGTCTGTTGGTGAGGAAGAAGAGGAGAAAGGACCCTGGGAGAGAAACCAGCAGTTTCCCGCAGCTGTGCAGTGAGGATGATCCTGCTCCTACAAGTGAAGCTCCGTGAGATCCAGTCACTTCCCAACAAGGGACAGCCAACAAGGGAATAAGCTCAAATGTGAAACTGGATTTGAGCGATTCTTGAACCCCTGCTCTTTACTCTGTGAATGTGGATAAAACACATGTCGCCAGCAAGAGTGGGCTTCATGTATACACACGTCTATAGTCATGACCCACACGTCCAGGCCCAGAGCTGGGTCAAGGCCCAAAGAGCAAGGTCCAGCATCCACAGGTGCTTTCAAACCATTAAAGTCTTTTACCTGCATTTCTCCAATACCATAAAAGTGACCCAGTTCATAGACATGCTTCTTAAAAAACCCGTTTTTCCCCCTTTCATTCGCTCTCCCCTCCACAGGTATTGCGTCATCTTTGTGCTCAACCTCTCTCCCCAAGCACCCCTGCTGCTTTTTCTTCCCTTCCCCTTTTCAACCGACCGTGCAAAGCCTTAAGGAATCTACCTGGCCACGGTGGGTCTGCCTTGAAGTGTGAGGAAGAACAGATAACATGGGCCAAGTTGGAATTTTCCTTAGGGGGTGGGAGGACGCAGCAGGCTAGGAACACTTATGTCAACAACTTTGGTCCTATACATATACATTTTTACACCCATATGTTATAGTGTCGGCTAAATCTTGTGAAAAAAAATTTTTTTAGCCATTTTCTCCAACTGTCTTGAAGCACTGTAAATGCTGTCCAGGAATTATGTAATGCTGGTTTAACACTATGTCCCTAATAAACACAAGAATTTATGTTTACCAACCTACCTGCAATACTCCCCAGATTTTCACATGGCTGACATTTTCTCAACACTCTGTCTTAGTGCAAAAGTGTTTTCTTCCAAGGGCCCTTTCCTGACTCCCCGTCTTCAGCAGCACCCCTGCTCGAATCCCTCTCCCTTCCAAGGCCTTCTTTTGTCTTCTTCCAGCACTTTGTAGCATCTGAAACAATCTACACGAGCTCTGTTATATAGGAATGTGGATGTGTCTCCAAAACAAGCTCAGCCCTGGCACACTGGAGGCACCAGTGATGCCGAATGACTAAATTAGCAAATTGATGTCTTTTTAAATGATGGTAGGGTTTCAGAGCAGGTCAGTTGGAGAGGGAGTCATTCATTCACGTGACCCTGTGGGAAAGTCACCTCGCCTGATTCCCTAGTCTGTGAAATGGGGGTTGTGATAACTGTGCAGAGAAGGCGCAGTTCCTGGCACAGGTGGAGCTCGGCTAGCCCATCCTTACCAGGCCAGTAGGGCTCCTGCATTACTCAACTCCAAGGGCCCCACACACAATTCCCAGCGATGGAGGAGGGCCTGGAGCCAGAGGAGCGAGCAAGCAGCTTATAGGGGGTCATGGGCGAGGGACTGTCTAGCGGGAGCTGGAGCTGGGCCTGTCCCTCTGCATTCCCTGCCCCCCCCTCCTGGCCAGGTCTCTCTCTTTTGCTCCCTGCTTATTAGGTTCCGGGACCAAAGTCCTGCTCTGGCTACCCAAGGGGCTGGAGCCAGGACTGGGACGCAGATGAGTCGGGAACCTCAGGGCCTGGCTCGTGTAGGGCTGTCCCATCCCCCGTGGATGGTGCCCTGTGGTGACTCGGCATCTCTCCATCTCCTCCCAGGGCCCTGCTGCCATCAGCCAGCTCGGAGCTCTGGCTTACTCACGACCGGCTTTCCTATAACTTCAGCTTACTCAGGTCTTCCTCTTGCTTACTCATAATTTTATCTCTTGCGTGGCCTCTCTGGCCCCTCCTGCCGCCGGGCTTCTTTCTGTGTACCCTTCCAAGCTGCTGCCCCCACCACCAACCCCAGGATTCCCTCCCTCGCTCCCAGTTCAAATTCCTGAGCGAGATCATCTGGCCAGGCATCCTGGTCTGGGCAGCCTCTCCCGTGTTGCCTGCCGTCAGCTGTGGCCGGCCCATGGGCTGGTCTCCCAGCACAAGCTGCCTGCCCTGCCCTGCTCTCGCCAGCTGGGCCGTGGGCGAGGGCAGGGCCATCCTGCTTGAGGGCACTTGAGACAGTTTCCCTAGGAAGGGAAGGGGCATGACAAGCACCATGGTGGATGCATCCGGTACATTCCCTCTGCTTGCCCAACGTTCCTCTCAACACCCCCATGTCTCACGAGCACCCCTGCGTGCTCCTGGCTCATACTCCATTGGCCTGTTGCACTTCACTTACAAAACACAAATTCAAAGATACAGCTAACAAGAATTCCAAGACGGTGACCCAGAGCACTGAACTCATCACAGGCACCCCTGCTTCTGGCCATGAGGCCTGGTGTGGCTGCTCCCGCCAGGGCCGTGCAGCCAGCCCTGCAGCCACACTCTGCCCCGACTGCCCAGACAGGGTCGGCCTGGGCCCGGCCATCTCCTTCCTGTGGCTGCAGCCCCCCACCAGGGCGGCAGCTACAGGCTAGGCCAGGCTGGTCACCAGGGCGGCTCACACACAGGCTCTGGGAGTGCCACTCAGCACATTCGGGGAGCCGGAGACCCTGACCAGAACACGTCTCTATCCCCCACCCCGGACCTGGCCAGGTTCCATCCCACTCCCCACACACCAGTTCTTCCCTGCTGCCCTCTCTGGACCAAAAGGGACAGCCTGTGGCCACAGTGAGGACTAACCCTGACCAAGAACCGCTGCCAGTAGGCCCTTTCCAGTTGTTTCTCATTTACTCTCCCAGCAACTGTTACCTCCGTTTTACAGGTGGCAAAATTGGGATTCAGAGGTTCAAGGCCCCAAAGCTGGAGAGAGGCCAAGTTGGGACACCCTCCAAGGCTGGTAGACGTGAAAAGCTGTGCCCTTCACCGTCGCCACAGGTCCCTTTCTCCTTTCTGCATTTGCAAGGCCACAGCCTAGCTTCCTTCCTTGCTGTGGCTGCCACATGCAGCTGTTCACTCAATTTACATTAATTATTTAAGAGGAAAATGAGCATATGATTCTGAATATCTAATATGTTTCCATGTGCATTAAAACCACTCTGCAATTTGCGTTCCTTTAATACTTTGCTTTTCAGGGCCCACTGGTGTAGACTTTACCTGCTTGTCTTAGGTTTGTAGCTACATTTTCCCCCTCCTTAGGTGTGTTTCCAAGTGTTTATTAAATTTGCTGGCAGTGGCTCATGTGTTTTGATGTCCAGTTAGTAATTTCTGTCTCCAGGCATGCGACCAGAAGGAGTGGCCCCCACACAGCTCCCTTTGGCCTGGTCTCTGCCGATGGGAGGGTCTGCCTAGCCCAGAGCTCCAGGAAGCACAAATTCCTTATCTATTTCCTCCCAGCCGCTGCTTTGTCTTAAAATAGGAATACAAGACTGCTTCACTTTACCGGTCACAATGCTTTGTGGCTTGAATAAATGTTGCAGAACGAATCGACACAGGCTCCAAACACGCAGCGGTGCATGGGCGCAGGGGCCTGGGCTCCGGGCGGCCTGGGCTCAGCCCGGGCCCTGCCCCTTCTTAGCTGTGGGTGCTCGGGTGTCCTCATCTGTAAAATGGGGTTGTTGGGAGGATTGCATGGGGTAAGAATGGGGCCTGGCACGTGTACGTGCTCTCCAGGTGTTCCCTAAATAAACGACACCTCTCTCTTTCCCTGCTGGGTTCTGGACCAACTGAGAAAGACACTGGAGGTCCAAATATAAACTTCATTCCGGATGAGGTTGGATTTGAGAACAAGACTTGGCTCCTAGCCTCCTCTACATACTCCAGCATGAGCCGCTCGTGCCCGGTCCTGGCTTGCCAGGGCCTGTCCCAGGAGCCCCGGGCTCCTCCCCGCCCCTCAGGGCTAAGGAAGGAGGGTCCAGCTCAGCAGCAGGCAGGCCGCTCTCCCCGAGAAAGGGCACGAGGGAGGCCTGCCCTGACCTGCCCCTTCTTTCAAATCCAGGGTGGGGACCAGGGGATAGGAGGAGGGGGACATTCCCATCTACCAAGGATCAACAATACTTGCCATTCATCAATCACCTACTGTGTACCTTATGTGCATTCTATTGCTCACTCCCCACAAGTGTCTCAGAAGGAAGTATCCCTACCCTAAGTTTTCAGATAAAGCTTCTGGAACTCAGAACGTTTGGGTGATTTGTTGGCGGTCACACAGCTAGGAGGCAGCAGAGTGGAGCTGTAGCTCCAGCTGAATGGGGTCTGAGACATGCACCCTTGCCCCTTCCCCACCGGAAGTCTGAGTCGACTTGAGGTGAGCAACTGTAAAGTGCCAGTTAACTGTGACTCCGGGAAGGGAAAGCAGCATCTATAATAGGCAGTGAGCCCTTTCCCTTCTCTTTGGAAGAGACTGTGCTTTTGGCATTGGCACGCTGTGGAGGACTGGCAGGCATGATTTGGCGCAGGTGGCAGTGTTCGTCCACTGCTCTCTTCTCAAACGTGCCTGGACATGGGCTGGGGGTTGGAGTCCCTGCAGGCAGGAGAGCAGGAGGCGGAGCCCGGCCCGACTACTCCCTCGGACCCAGAGTCCCAGAAAGCTACTGCCTCTGAGGCCTGGACCCAGCGTGTCTGTCACTGTCCTGAGGGAAATACATGAGAGAGCAGTCAGCTTAGAGAGGGCACACCAAGCAGTAGGGCCAGCAGTGCCCAAGGGCAGGGGGCACGAGGGAGACAGGTCAGCTACAGTTATTTGGGTGCAAGCAACAGAAGTGGATTTGCTTGATGAATAGGGATTAGCTGGCACAGAGGAAGAACCAAAGAGCAGGGCAGGCCACGAGCCTGGGCAGTCCTGGGGTCCACGTGAGTGACCTCACAGAGATGGTCCAAGCCTCGTAGGCCAGGCTTCGGGGCTTTCTGGGGGGCAGTGGGGGACCACTGAGGGAGGCTGGACAGGGGTTTGTGAACGTGGAGCAAGCATGGGGGGAGCAAGAGGCTCGAGTGGGAGCTACTGCAGCAGTACAGGTCAGAGATGAGGAAAGCCGGAGGGAGGGCAGCTGTGACTGTGTGGAATATGTTGAGAATCGGGTGCCAGTTGGACCCCTGGGTCTGGAACTCCAGGCAGTAGCCTGGCTTGACGTTCAGCTGGGGGTCTTCAGAGCAGGGAGGCCGTGGAGAGTGGGTGAGAACCCCCAGGGAGAGCAGGGGCCCCCAAATGAGGGGAGAAGAGCTGGGACCATGATCACACCTAAGGGGCAGCACTCACCACCCACTGTCCCCCAGGGACCTTCCACTCCTCTGCTCCCCGCCCCCCCCCACCTGCCCCTGACCTGACCTCTTGGTGCTCACTGGTCTGCACAGGCCTTTGGGAGCCACTGGCACCTACTTAATGCCCTGCAGGCAGCCAGATCTGCCTAGTGTTTTCCACATAGTAGATGCTCAATGAATACTTGGTTTATCAACTGGAAGGAGAGAGCTGGCACAGAAGGCGCCCCGGTAGGCCAGCTTGGCACAGCTAGAGGCATCCATGTGGTCATTCCAAGCCACAGCCTAAAGTCACAGTTTCTGCTTCCAGGGCCTTTCAGGCAAACAACTATGTTTATTTGAACAAGAATCTTCTACTTGGCATAGCAGTGCTAGAAAGGAACTATGGGATGACACATCCCTTCCACCTCTCAAATTCTATGTTCCCTGGAGAAATACAGGCAGATCCACAAATTTAAATACAGGCCACCCACTCACACCCAAGGGGGTGGGTTCCCAGGGTGACAAGTACATGCGGTTCTGGCTGGTTTTTAGATCTGAGTCCTTTCCCCCAAACTGCATTATGGGCACCTAGTGTCTGCAATTATTCTAATTCAGCATCACTTTGTTTCAAATGCCCTTGTCAAGGGTACTTTTTCTAGGCCTGCGTCTGGCAGAACGATTTGGGGCTCCGGGCTCATCCACACGAAAGCTCCACCGGTGTGTAACACCCAGGGCCTGCAGATGTGTTTGTCCCAGAACTCTGCCTGCTGCCATAAGTCCCTCTGCTGGAGTTGGGGGAATTCTCCTAAGGCATTGCTGTAAAACAGGGGAAATGATTTATTTATTGCTCACCCACCGCCGGCTTTGCAATTTGAGTGGGAACAAGGCTTCGTCCTTGCTCTCAGAGGCTTCTCATTGCAGACTACTAATAGACTGGCACAGACTAAATGTCACCCTTCTGTGAATTCATAGGATTTCAGAGCTAGAGAGACCTCCCTGGAGCTCGTCTGAGTCCTCTGAGCTCTGGCAGACGAGGATGTGGTGAGACTGCAAGCCAGGAGGGGTGGCTCAGGTGCCCCCTTGGTGTTCTTCCCGCCGAGATGGATGAGAACCCACACTGCCTTGCACCAGGAACCAGAGGCTCTGCCTCGGACGGGCTGGCCAAGATCTGAGCTCTTTTCCTGTCCCTGAGGCATAGGCGACATTTCCTCCCAACAGTCACCTGGGTTTTTCCAAGTGGAGACAGTAATTACCAACCAGGGCAAGCCCAGAGCTCACCAGTCCCTAGTGGAGGCAGCTCCAGGCTGCCAATTTAGAAACAAGCCTCTGTCTTTATATAATATATCCTCAAAGCCCATTTACAGAACGTTCAGAGAGTCTTGGATACTCTTCTAGACGTATTAGATGAACTACAGATGGTGGGCAGGGATTAAATAAGGATAAGGGCCATATCATTGGCGCACTCCTGCATTCCACAACAAGTGTTTGAAGTGTCTACTGTTAGACTGGTGTCCATGCACGGGAGCTAAACCGTCAACAAGACGTCAGCTCTTTAATATGTGTACATTGTTTACCTTTCATAACCCCCAAGAGGCAACTTTTAAGATGCTCTCAATTTAAAGACAGGAAAACTCACTTTTCAGGAGTGCAAGTCACTTTGTTTCTTATCTTTAAGAGTTTATAGTTCAGGCAAGTCAAGAAGCACAAAACAGGGTCAAAGTCTCCAAAGTAACACTGTATACACAACAATCATGTGAGTACAAGGGTGGGAAGTGTGTAGTTAGGGAAACCTTCATTCAGTCACTCAGCAAACACTGGATTCAGCACTAAGTAATCCCCGTTCCTGGCTGGGTTCTGCCGCAGAACTCCCACGTTTCCCGCAGGCCTCTGATGCTAACTTGCTAAATGTCACAAGGGAGTCATTTCCCTTGCTCTGCCTCAGTTTCCCATTTAGGATGGTCATACCAGCTGCCAGTACTGTTGGCACGGATGTTACAAGAACCATAGAGCCCATCTGCAGAGGGTTACTGTTTTCAGGGGAGTGGGTGCCAGGCATGTTTGGTAGGTATGAATGACACAGAATTGCCTTCAAGGAACATCCACGCTGGAGGCGGGGAAGAGGAGGGGGAGGAGAATGATGATGACACAGGACGCCAGAGCTGGGCGAGGGGCTCGTGGGGCACACCGAGGGCAGCCTTGGCGCCGGCTGGGCCTGGTGGTTGATCTGCTGTGCCAGCTTGGCTGGGCTACCTGCCCAGCGATTTAAGCAAGCACTGCCCTGGGTGTTGCATTGCCAGTGGTTAACTTTAAGTAAGGGAGATTGCCCTGGATGATGTGGGTGGGCCTCATCCCATCAGCTGAAGGCTTTAAGAGCCAAAACTGCGGTTTCCTGGAGAAGAAGTTCTGCCTCAATACTGCAGCATAAAAATCCCGCTTGAGTTTGCAGACTGTCTTGCCTTACCCATCAATTTAGGACTCGCCAGCCCAGACAATCACATGAGTCAATTCCTTATACACACACACGCCCTATTGGTTCCGTTTCTCTGGAGAGCCCTGACTGCTACCCTGGGGAGACTGGGGCAGGGCCCTCTGAGCTGAGCAGAGGAGGGTGGGTGAGAAGGACTGGCCAGGCCGAGAAATGGGAGCAGAGCCCTCCCTGGGGCAGGCACAGCCCAAGCAGAGGCAGAGGAGCTGTGAGGGATGGAGGGTCATTTGAACAGGTGGAGCTGCGAGCTGATGGGGTGGCATGGGGGAGGGGAGGCTGGAGGGGTGGGCCGAGGCCAGAGCGAGAGGGGCCCCGGGTGCCCGGGGAAGGAGTTTGCAGTGGCTTTCATGGGCTGCTGAATGAACGATGAGTCGGCTCCAGGCTGGCCACGGGACCCAGGCCAAGGAGCATTTTACTCCACGTCTGTTGTGGGAAGCCACGTGGACACTGGCATCAGTGTGAGGTAAGCCCCGTTCGTAGCTGGGGGCTGCTGAGGAGCTTCCGTGTTTCCCACACACCGCTGATGCTAACTTTGCTGAATGCCACGAGTGAGCCGCTTACCTTGCTGTGCCTCAGCTGGTAACCTAGGGTGGTCATCCTGGTTCCCAACGCTGTTGACACAGATGGGACAGAACGCCCTCTGCAGAGGGTCACTGTTTTCACAGGCGTCGGTGCAGGCCTCTGCCCCATGACTTCTCTGTGGCTCTGTCGCTTGCAAACGCCTCCCAAACCCTGTTGCTGAAGCATGTGCCGTGGCTGCAGGTTGTCATGTGCATTCATTAGCTGGTGAAGGTTATAAACTACCACTTGCCTTGGCTAGATAACTTTTTTTAAAAAGGGCTTTATCATCGTCACAGTTAAGTGTAATAGCATAAAGCTGGAGAAGATGAAAAAGAAAATAGCTCAGGCCAAAGAAGAAATGACATTTCAGAAAAAGCAGAAGAGGTAGATATGCAGACTAACCATAATTTAAAGTGGCAGCATGTCAGATGAAATAATTACCGGCTTCTGGGTTGTCTCAGTTTAGAAAGAGGTGGGTACACACCAAGCCAGGCAAGGCCTTACAGCAGGGAGCAAAGGGCTGGACGCTGGGCAGTCTCAACCTCTCTGTGCCTTGGTTTCCTGATCTATACGATGGGGGTGATAATATCTAACTTGAAAGCAGTGATGAAAGAGGAACAGAAGCAGAGCTTAAAACTGATGGCCTTGGCCATTTAGATTCACAGCGGAGGATGCAAAATGTCCGTGTGGGATGAACAGTGCTTCGAATGAAGTCTATTTTGCTTCCCGACTCTGTGTTATCTCTTCAAATGAGCTAGCTCGCAGAGAGACTGGTGTGGCGGGGAGGGGGAGCCCTGATTTGTAGTTACTTGTCAATTTCTATGGTGTAAATACTCCCAGCAGGGCCCACTTCAGGCTACCAGTGTGATGTCGCCGAATGTGGAGTGGGGAAGAGACAGTAGCTCACCCTTATATGGTATTTCCACCATACAGACAACACAGAAGAGCACAGGTAGTAGTAATTACAGAGTAAAAGCATTAGGAAAGAATGCATTTTGAGTACTTATTACCTTTGCTTTTAATGTAATTTAATTGTAAGTTTATACTATTTGATTTTTAATAATTGCTGAATCTAACAGCCTGTGAGATCCTAAATATTTAACAATCGGCTCTCATGAGACAGCATGGCGGGCTTCAGCACAACACTGAATGCAAGCATTTTGTATGCAGAGCTCTTCCTGACACCCGGTAAGAGCTCAATATCTGTTCCTCTCTTTTCTCCAGCTCCAACACTGTCTCATTGACTTCCAACCACTGCCTATTCCCAGCTCGGTGGAACTGAAAGGATAGAAAAGTCGAGAAAGGGGAGAAGGAAAGAGTAGAGAGGGAAAGAGATGGCTGAAGAGAACGCAAGGGGAACTGGTGGAAGGCGGAGCACGTGCTGAACCTGGTCAGGCTCTGAAGCTTTCAGAGATGGAGAAAAGTCCACCATTCATGGTGGACACTGGTCTTTTGTGGCTGCCCAACACCAAGCCCTCTTCCCATAGTCTGAGACTCCTGGGGGGTGGACAGGACTCTTCCTGCTGTAAAAACTGAACAGGGCATTTGCCGTCTCCCTCCTTGTGGTAGCCAGCACACAGTCATATGACCAAGGTCGGTCAATCTGATGCTAACATCTGGGACTGTGACTATGGAGCAAGTGATGCGAAGACAAGGCCAGTGGCACCTGGCAGGGCCTGCCCATTCCTCCTGCCTGGCCCTGGAAGGCCCCTGACTCCTGCCCCACATCCAGCCTGCTTCTCCAGCCTCCCTGTGGCTCGTGGAGCCCCCTGGCACCTGTCTGTGGCAGATCCTGCTGGTTGGCTCCCCAGCTTTCTGCTCCCGTTTCTTTCAGACCTGTAATTTGCTGGCTGAAAGACTTCATTTCCCAGCTCCCTTGAAGCTTGAGGGTAGACTTCTGGCCTGTAAGATTGCCAGAAGGTGTGGCCATATGACGAGGTCCCCGAAGAAGCATGGGGTGGGACTTTCAGGAGAGCACACCCTTCCGTCCCTCTTCCTTCTAACTCCTGCTGCTTGGAAGGGGAGAGCACTGGCTGGAGCTCCAGCCGCCATACTAGATCACAAGAGATAACCTGGAGAGCAGAAATTACCAGAAAGAGCCCGGGGCACTCATGGATTCACAGTCTCCATTCCATTCATTTCTTCCTAGCTCTGGGCTAGCAAGCCCCTGTGTGTGTCCCCTTTAGCAGCAGGGGCTCTGCTGTTAAGAGCTGATGCTGGTCCTTAGGATGCACCTTCCAGTAAAACCCCTGCTGGCCTGACACCTCTGGGTGGCTCTGGTTTCAAGTAGCCGGGCAGCTGAGGCCTGAGGGATTCCCGTTCCCCTTTGTTCCCTCCCCCTCAGCCTCGAGCCCCACACCCAGCCCGGCAGTGCTGAGCTGGCGGTCTCCCCAAAGGACGTCTCTCACACTTGCGTGCCTCTGCCATGCCGGGCCCTCTGCCAGGGATGTCCTTCCCCGACCTTGTCAGCCTTTAAGACTCAACGCAAACATCATCTTGGCGAGGGCACAGCTCAGCTCTGAGTCGTAATTACCTGTTTACTTGTCTGCTCCCTTCCAGACCGGGAACAACCTGGCGATCCGCACGCTGCGTGGCTTGTCCTCGGGGTTCAGCCCCCGTGGCTGGAATGAGGAATGGGATTACAGGCATGGGAGGCGATTTCAAGCTTTGTAACTAGATCGATCAATCTCTTCCCACGTGCCTGCTGCTCCTGGGTCCTCTCACGCACGGAGGCGCTTTCTCTACACTACTTGGTCACGTTTCCTGCCAAGAGGCCGACGGCACGTCATCCAGGCCACTTGGGCCTGGTTCTGAATGGCTGGCAGTGCACGTGGAGGTGTTTTAGATCTTAAAGATGTCCCCAAGGCGCTCTGCGGGGAACAGCGGTAATAACCACACCTATTATTAATCGAGAGCTTTCACAGATGCTGCGGGGATCCTATGGCACATGGGTGGGTGTCTCTACCAGTTAGGGTCGCTGGGTAGCAACAGGCTCTGACTCTGGCTAACTTAAGGGAAGCCTGAAAGGGGAGGCTCCAGCACAGCCCACAGAAGCGGTAGAAGAGCGGCACAGCCGGGCCAGCTCCAGACGTGCCACAGCGGGACTTCCCGGCAAGCTTTTGAGCACTGTCCATTGAAATGCCTCCGCTCCAACTGCTGTCTGTTCCTGTGAGACTCCAGAGTCCCATTTCTGGTCTGACTGGGACCACTCATAGTGCCAGGAAAGAGGGGGACCACGGCCGCTCAAACCCCAAGTCGGGCCCATGCCAGGACCAGGGGAAATGTGGGCAGATGTTCCTGGGGGATGCGGGGTCCTGCTAGCAGGGGTAGGAGCAGAGGAGCATATCTGTTGTCTTGGCTGCCCGGTATCACTCCCCTTTCTACTTGTCACAACTCCCTTTGCCACTTTATGTCCAGGTGGTCTGGGTGAAGCCTACTCTACCCCCAGTTCGGGGGGGTGTCTCGTACCCAGACTCAGACAATCAATGCTGTTGAGACTTTGGTTGAAACTGTTGAAAAAGAGGGAGGTTTTTCTGCAGGGGTTGTTGGGATAACTGGGTGGAAACTGTTACTAGTGGGCACCATTTTGCCATCAAAGTGAGTGAGGCTGGAAAGTAGAGCCGACAGATGCAGAGAAAGTCCTCAAGAGATTTGCTCAGGTGTGCCTGAATCTGAAGTCCATGGGTGAGACAGTTCCCTCTTTTCTTTAAGTGTACAATTCAGTAATTTTTAGTATATTTACAGAGTTAGCAACCATCACCACTATTTAGTTTTAGCACCTTTTAATCACTCCAAGAAGAATCCCCTTATCCATTAGCAGTCACTGCCCATTCCCCTGTCCCCCCAACCCCTGGCAACCACTAATCTACTTTCTGTCTGTTTGGAGTAGTCAATTCTGGACATTTCACTTAAGCGGGATCATATAATACATGGCCCTTTACCTCTGGCTTCTTTCACTTGGCCGTGTGTTCACCCATCTTGTAGCATGTGTCAGTAGTTCATTCTTCTCATGACTGAACAGTATTCCATTGTAGGATATGCCATGTTTTATTTACCCATCCATCCACTGATGGACTACAATGCCTACTACTGCTATAAACATCCACGTCACGTTTTCATGTGGATGTACCTTTTCATTTCTCTTGGGTGAAATTGTTGGGTCATATGGTAACTCTGTGTCCAAACTTTTGAGGCAGGCCAGCCTGCTCTCCTAAGCACTCACTCCATTCTGCGTGCCCACCGGCAATGTGTGAGGGTTCCGACTCCTCCACACCCTTGCCAACACTCATTCTCTGTCCTTTTTATGATAGCCACGCTCCTATGTGTAAAGTGGTGTCTCATTGTGGTTTCGATCTGTGCTTCCCTGATGACTGATGATGCTGAGTGTCTTTTCCTGTGCTTATTTGCCTTTCTATACCTTCTTTGGAGAAATGTCTATTCAGATTCCTTTGCTCATTTTTAAACTGGGTTATTTGTCTTTGTTGTTGAGTTGTAGGAGTTCTTTATATTTTCCAGATATCAGATATACCTATTTTTGTTTCAGTTATTTTGGTTGGAGTGCTGTCCCTTGCCAGTGAAAGAGTAGTGACTGACAGACGTATTATTTTTCTAGTTTTATGGGTAAGGGAACTGAGGCTCAGAGAGGTTAACTAACCGACTTCCCCAGGGCCAGAAAGGAAGGCAGTGGCAGAGCCAAGCCTCAGTTTGAACACAGGTCCTTGCACTTGCCTTACACAGCATGGCCTGCAACTTACCTGATGTTACATTGGATCCCTCGTGCTTGCTGCTGCGCCTGAGAGTCTAGCGGCCTGTGGGCGCCATGGTCAGCACCCCGGCGTCTCGGGGAGACCCAGGGGCACAGTTACCTTGCCGTGGCCTTCCTGAAGAGAGCCTGGCAGGTCTGCCGACAACCAAACAAGAGCCATCGTTTATCTAGAGCCCACCACAGGCCGGGAAGTATATGTCCTAAAGGGTCTCTTGGAACAACCCTGAAAGGTACTTAATATTAATGATGCCATGTCATAGTTGGGGAAACTGAGTCTCCTGAAGGTAAAGTCATTTGCACAAAGCCAGGATGATCCTAAGCTCCGGACGAGAAAGCCCCATGGAGATGAACCCAAAATATGCTGGCGGCTGTGTCCATGGCTCTACAGGCCCTGGAGGGGACCTCGGTCGTGTCCAGGACCCTCCAGGCCCTGGGAGGGGGGGGACCTGGGTCATGTCCAGGACCCTCCAGGCCCTGGGGGTGGGGGGGACCTCGGTCATGTCCAGGCCCTCCAGGGCCTGGGAAGACTGCTGTGCATCTCACCTAGTTTCCTGCGGCTGCCGTAACAAAGGCCCCCAGACCGGGCAGTTTAAACAACAGAAAGTCTGAAATCAAGGTGTTGGCACCGCGTGCCTCCTTCACACCTGCAGCCCGGCCTGTGCCCTGGCTTCTGGGCCCCCTGCATCACGCGGCGTTCTCGCCTCAGTCTCTCTCTAGGTATCCAAATTTCCTCTTCTTATAAGGACACCAGTCATTTTGGATTGGGATACACCTTCATCCAGTTTGGCACCATCTTAACAAATAAACTCTTCAAAGATCCTGTTTCCAAATAGAACCACATTCACCTGACCAGGGGTTAGGACTTGAGCATATTTTTTTTTCTTTCTTTTAAATAAAATATAATTTTTTATTAGAGAGGTTGTGAGCTTACAAAACAATCATGCATAATGTGCAGAATTCCCATACATCACCCCTCTACCAACACCGTGCATTGTTGTGGAACGTGTGTTGTTATAGATGATGAAAGAACATCATCAGACTATTCCCTAGCTATGGTCATAGCATATATATTTTTTCCACACCCCCCATGAGTAACAGCACGTATCAGCATTGCACATGTGTTATAGCTCATGAGAAAACACTCTGATATTTGTACTGTTGACCACAGTCCATCGTCCACCACATTTGTTAAACAGTCCTGTGTCTTGCACCATCTATCCAATGTGTACACTCAGTGTGAGCATATTTTTTGGGGGGATACAATTCGGTCCCTAACAGTGTCTTTCACCCTGTATCCCTAAAATAGAAGGGCCCTCACCAAACACTATGTAGGACATCAGTGGACACTGCTCTGGGCGCAGGGAGCAGTAGGTGCTACAGGAGAGAAAAAGACAGATTGAAACTCCTCAAAGCCTTCCCTTTAGACAGCTTGAATGCAACAGATTCTTGCATAACATAGTAATCATTTCCCTGTAGTGAGGAGACTTAGGGCAACCCTCAGAATTAGGACTACAGTCTGTGATTCTGGAGGTACTCACCAGTTAGTATGATATTCACAACAGGTGCACATGACAGTTGAAAAATATTTTGCAATATTAAACAATTCCTAGTACTTTATGTTTGTATATAGGTAGCTCTTGAAGTAACACATATAAAGAGTGATACTAATTCTTTATATTGGTGAATGGGAAATGGGATATGCAAAATAAGTGAATAATTTTGGCTTTTATAAAAATTTGAATAAGATTTTATTATAATTTCAAACCATTAAAATAACAATTTGCCATTTTATTTAATTTTGATATAACATTTTTTTGAAGGACAAATGAAATTTATTTTAACATTTTAGTATCTAAAACCCCCCGGCCCCAACTCCTTTTTTGAACAATCAAGAGTTTGCTAAACCATTGGATGAAAGTCATGTTAGGAAAAAAAGGGACAACAGACTTGGCACTGCCAGTTTATAGAAAATGGAGTAAAGAACATTACCCAACTGTAAATCATCCAACGTCAATGCAATAGAGTCAGAAGAAACTAAAGAATAGGTGTTTTGATTGGAAATTAAAAGTTGGTATGTCTTCATAACAAGTTTTCTTACCATGTCCTCAATTTCTACTGACCCTGTCATCAGGTGGTAAAGAATTATCAATGCCCTAAAAAAATCACTCCAAGTATTCAATATTAGGTAGCAGGTTGGACTTAACACTGAACTTTCTGTGTATTGATTACATTTTTCAACTTGTATACTTAAGCCAATGTATTTTCCACACTGAAATACTTCCAATAATATACCTTAGAATTGGTATTTTCTATAAGTTGTCACAATAAGCATTATCTGAAGAGTAGAAGTATTTTTCTTTTTTCATTTAATGATGCAACACACAAATGCTGACCTTATATATTCATATACAACTTTCTCGTTTACCTTTGCAATGCAAAAGATTGGTGAACTCAGAGGAACTGCTGTAATCACTACGTGGAGCATGCTATATGAGTATTTCAAAAGTTCATTTCAACCCATCTCTTCTTTCATATGCTAAACCCTCTTCACCGTGTTGGCTGATGACAGAGCCTCACAGAAAGACGGTGGTGCTGAAGGTCAGTCCAGCTTTCAGCCACTCTGAAGTAGAGCTGTGGCGGTGCCGAAGGACCGCTCGAACCGAACTGCGCCAGGCCCGCAGCTGGGAGAAGGCGCCGGCGCCGTCTAGCCGGCCGGGCTCCACCCCCCTCCTGATTTAGCATTTTGATATTCATTAATTATAGTTTGTGCATCACTTTTCATTTAATAGAACATTTGGAATATTTTAGAAGCAAAACACTTTCTTCTAAACATATATGAAAATATTAATTTTTATTGCTACTATGTCCTTTAATGTATACTTTTTTGGTAGAGGCACATCCAAATTTGTACACTTTTAATAACTTCAGCTTTATTTTGTAATCTTTCAGGTTAGTACATGAAGTCCCAGCTGGCCTGTACTCCATTAGAACTTTGTGGAAGTACAGAAATTCAGTCTTTAGAATCTTTCAAAGTAATTTGACAGAGTTGTTTTATTTCCATTGAATCTAATAATTTAAAATTGGGGCTTAAATTTGGCATGTCTTTGCTTTTTAAAAAAATTGTATTGATTTCTAATAACTCATTTTCATTGCAGTTTATGAAAGTAGCAACGGTTTGGGAGGAAAAAGGAACTGGTTTCTCACTCACTACAGGTAGTTTGAGAAACACTGTGCTAGACCGCTGAGAAATAGTACAAGTCAAAATCATGATCGAAGCAGAAAATATGAAAATGGAGCTCAGAAAAAGCAAGGCTGAGATAAAGAGAGGAACTGGAAATCTCCAAAGCAGCAGACTGCTGAAATCTTAAAACTGGAAACAATGAACATAGGCAGCCTCCTGATGGACATGACCTCCGTGAAATTCACAAACAGGACATACCTTGATGAGGATTTAATACTGGTGAGAATACAACTGATCAAGAAAATGATTGTCACCAACACCGCAGCTGGAACAGGGCCGCCGGAACCCCTGCATGGTCTCTGCTAAATGAAGACGGGCTGAACCTTCAGAGCAGGGGCCCTGTGTGGGCCCTGATCCACTCGGCTGCTGCCCTCCAAGGATGTCTGGTCAGCTGGCGGGAGGCAGGGGAGCTCAGTAGCTGACGGCACGGGCTTCAGAGTCAGAAGATCTGGGTTTGAATCCTGGCCTTGCCTTGTTCTTCCTGGATAGACAACACCTTCTGACCTCAGTGTACCCATCTGCAAAATGCAGGGGGGTATCCCGAGGCTGTTGGGAAATTTAAATAAGATAATAAATGGTTTGGGGCAGAATTTCCCAGAAAAGGGAGACCTATTCTTCTCTAAGGACAGGTACAGGGACAACAGTAGGTGCACAGCCCGTGGTGGTTCTGGACGAACTCTGGCTTGAGCCGTAGCTGCAAGTTCCAGACAAAAGGGGTGTCTTGGCACAAGGTGAGGTGGGGGGCCTTGTCCCTGCCTGACCTAGGCCTGCTGAGCACTGTAGAGGGGAAGGGTTGGGGTGCACACTGGGCAGTGGGCCTGGGCCTGGGTCTGGGAGCTGTATCCTTGGGACAGGTGAGGTCCTGTGTCTGCTGCCCCTTCATTGGGGAGCCTTTCCCCTGGGAGCCCTGGAGAGGTGGGAGGGGGTGGGGCAGGGAACTGGGAGGAGTTGGAATGTGGGAGACCCTGGAGTGGGGAGGGGTAAGATCTGTGTGAGCAGGAGGCGCTGCTGTTCCCCACCCTGGAGGAGTGGTTGCCAGGCTCCTGGGGCAGGGGTGCCCACTGCATGCACCGCTGGCCGTGCCCTCACAGTAGTCGGTAGCCACATCCCTAAGCTAAATTCCCATGGAAAGTGAAGTTTCAGTTACCCTTTGAGGCCAGAATGCCCAGGGCACAGGGACTGTGGGTAGCCTTTCTCCCTCCTGGGCACAGGATGCTGCTGCCGTGGCTCGGGAGTACAGGGGCCGGCTCTTCTTCCCACAGTTTCACGGAGGGACTGTCTTCCCGTCCCTCTTACTGTCCCTCCTTTGGCTCTATTTCCTCCTTGGGCAACTTGCCAAGGGACATCCCCTGCCCCCACCCCTTCTGCCTGGCCACCTCCCCCTCCCACTCTCCCCACGACCTTCAGGCCCTGCAGAGGGTACAGAGGTGACCCTCCCGGGGGCTACTCTGGTCTGGTGGTTCTCATGGACCGTGGCCTCTGTCCTCTCAATGACCTGGAGGGGTACGGTCTTTGTCTCCACTTCACAGAGGAGGGGATTGAGCAGCCTGCTTAAGGCAACTGGTTGTCATGTGGGGCAGCTGGTTTTTAACCCAGGTCTGTTCCACTGCTCCTGCTGCCTCTTCCCTTGCCTGTGTCTGTGAGGGCTGTGTCCCTGGGTGATGTGATACGTTTTACTGGATCTAAGTGTCCTGGGTAGCTCTCTCCTGGGTCCCACATTCTCTCATCTCAGCTTCTCTGGTTGGATCTGCAGGCCGGTCAGGGTTGTAATGCTACCCAGGCCTCAGCAGCTCCTTAGTGACATCGGTTTCTGTGCCTTCATTACTGTGCATCCACCACCCCGCCATGAGCCAGTCCCTCCTGGGAGCGAGCCTGCACCAGACCTGGGACAGGGAGGCGGGGGCTTTGGAAGGGGGACCTGCTCCCAGGGTTCAGTGCAGCTGCTTCGCCACCATACAGGAAGCCCTTCCTGAAAGCTTCCCACACAAGGTCAGCCCACCGCCCATCTGGTACAGTGCAGGAAGAGGAGAAGCCAAATGGCGTTCTCTTTGTTTCTTGTGTGGGAAAGGAGCACAGACCTTGCAGTCAGACAGATGTGGCCTTGAATCCCAGCTCTGTGATCCGTCTCATTGCTTTTTCTTTTCCTGAGTCGCAGTTTTCATATCTATAAAATGGGGGTGATCATAATATTGTGTGTGCTGCAGGGTTGCTGTGAGGCTTAGAGCCAGTATAGACAGGCCTGACCCATAGGCCCCAGGTAAAAGGCAGCCTTTGCCTCCACCATGCTCTGGGTGGTCCCTTGAATATCTCCTTCACTGGCCCCAAGACACTGAGGGCATATTATCTGTTAAGAGCTTTACAGTGATGATTCCTTTACTCCCCTCGACAACCTGATTTTATGTAGCTCCTTTGTAAGCCTGGTTTACAGATGAGGAATTGAAGCTCAGAGAGGTTGCTGACAGAGTGGCATCAGAGCTGGCGAATGGCTCAACTTCAGCCTGCCACCTGTGCCATTGCTCATCTGCTTCCTAAGCCTGAGCTCAAGAGATAAGGAGGGACTGTTAAACCACCGCCTACCGCTGTTCCTACCTTGACCTTTCTTTTATGCTGCATCTGTTTGCCCATCTTATTTGTATCACTTCTTTCTACTCTTCCCCTATTTTCTTCTTTTAGTAAGCATAGGAATAATTAAAGTTGCCCTTCAAGAATACCTATTTCACGTGGCAGTGTCAAGGAAGTAAACGTATCAGTTATCTATTGCTGTGTAACAACTATCTAACACACCTAAAGGCTTAAAACCACAAGTATTCTATCTGTTCACAGTACTGTGGTTTGGCAATTTGGGCTGTTCTCACCAGGTCCCCCCAGTTGAATGCTCCACTGGGGTTGGATGGCGTGGAGCAGCATCACTCCTTTGTGGCTGGTGGCTTGTTGGCTGGGATGCCTCAGTTCTCTTCCACGCGGCTCCCTCAGCAGGCTTGTTTATGTGGTGGCAGCATCTTGAGAGAGGAAAAATGAAAGGTGCATGGCCTCGCGAGGCCTCAGTTCAGGAACTGTACATTACTCATGACACATTCTATTTTTTTTTTTTTTAAGATTATTTATTCATTCTCCCCACCACCCCTTGTTGTTTTGTACTCGCTGTCTGCTTTCTGTATTTTTCTGTATCTGCTTGTCTTCTCTTTAGGCAGCAGCGAGAACCGATCCTGGGACCTTCTTGAATGGGAGAGAGGCGCTCAATCTCTCGTGCCACCTCAGCTCCCTGGCCTGCTGTGTCTCTTATTGTCTCTCCTCTATGTCTCTTTTTGTTGTGTCATCTTGCTGCTCCACCTTTCTGCACGGGCCAGCACTCTGTGTGGGCCACCACTCCACGTAGGCCAGCTTACCTTTCACTAGGAAGCCCCGGGAATCGAACCCTGGACCTCCTGTAGACAGGAGTCCAATTGCTTGAGCCACATCCATTTCCCGTGACACATTCTATTGGTTAAAGCAAATAATAAGATCTGCCAGATTCTAAGGGATCAACCATCTCTTGTTGGTAGGAGCATCTAGGAATTGGTGACCATTTTTAGTCTACCACACTAAGTGCAACCCTCTCTCCCAAAGATATCTTTAATGGAATTGCTTTCATCCCTTTAGCTCCCTCATCTCCCATTCCTTTCTTATACTTTTAATAACAATCTCTCACTTCACACCACCCAAAGCTTCATTCACTTACTCAACAAATATTTATTATGCGCCAGGGACATAGTAATGAACAAAATAGAGTCTCTGCTCTAATGAATCTAATATTCTAGTGGAAGGGGCAAACAATCAAGAACTCAACAAGTATGTAGTGTAGGGTGTTGGTGAACAATAGGTGCTTTGGAGAACAATGAGGGGGAGTGTGTGTGAAAGGATGGTATGTAGTGGGTAGTTCCTATTATATACAGAGTGCTCAGGTGCTATCTATAAAGGGCCATCTAAGCAGAGGACTGAAAGAAGTGAGGGAGCAAGAAGTTCCAGGGAGAGGGAGGAGAGTTCCAGGGAGAGTAAATAGCAAGTGCAAAGGTCCTGAGGCTGACATCCAGAGACAAAATTCCTTCCAATCTTATATCTAGTAAAGAAAAAAAACCCTAATATATTTCTTTGAAAAACAATAAAAACAATCTTTAAACATAGTGAAATTCTTGCTAAGCAGAAGTGCTGTATTTTACCACAGATTCTGTATAACAGACAGGTGAATTATAGTTCCTGGGACCATGATGCCACTCTGCTCACAGTGACCTCAAAGCCAGCTTTCCTTTTTTTCAATAGTTTTCAATAGCTTTGTCTTGAGTTACTTTTATTTATTTATTCCCACCCCCCTTGTTGTCTGCACTGGCTGTCCACTCTCTCTGTTTGTTCTGTGCTGTGTCTGCCTCTCTTCTTTTTAGGAGGCACGGGGAACCGAACCCAGGACCTCCCACGTGGGAGGGAGGTACCTAGTCGCTTGAGCCATATCCGCTCCCTGCTTGTGCCTCTCATTTTATTTCCTCCTTGCGTCTCCTCACTGCGTCAACTTGTTGTGTCAGCTTGCTGTCTTGCTCGTCTTCTTTAGGAGGCACCGGGAAACAACAGGGACCTCCCATGTAGTAGATAGGGGCTCAAGTGCTTGAGCCACATGGCTTCCCCAAAGCCAGCTCTTATGTCTGGCTCACACTTACTGGCTTTGCGTTCAGGGTCTTCACCTTTCTCAAGGTGCTTGTCCTGCCTCCGCATGGCCTTGTGGTGAGGATCAAAACCACACCATCAAAGTGAGAGTTGCTGTGCTTCTAGTTTCATCTCCTACCGCAAGGCTGTTGCAGTGATTTTTTAAAGAGCACAAATCAGATACGACTTCCTGCCTAAAAGCCTCCGCAGGCGACCTAGCCTTTTGAGCACGACTTATGAGTTCCCTTGCCAGCAGCATTTTAAAAACTCCTCCAACCTCTCCTTTTGCCTCACTCCCCTCCCCCCAATTCGCCCGGTGCTCCAGGCACGCCAGCCAGCTGCTTCCCAACACCGGCTGTCATGGCACACGCACTTTGCCTAGTAAATCTCGGACCCGGGCGGCCCTTCTCCCCTTTCTCTGCCTGGATAACTCTCTGTCAAGCATAGAGACCTAGGGGCCGAGGGGATCCCAGATCACTGTCCCTACTGGCGTTCATTTAGATAATCTAATTCAAGACGACCTTCTGAAGCTCCTCGTGGCTCACCGGCCAAAATCAAATCTTGGCACACCATTGTGAAGTTCTCTGAGCCTCAGTTTCCTTATCTGCAAAAAGGGACTAAGAATAACTAATTCCTTAGGGTCATGCACTGGCAAGGCAGGGACAGACAGCGCCGGTTCCCACTCGGCTGGTGGGATGTAGGGTGGCCGAGGAGCGAGGCCCTTCAGAGAAGGCCGCGTTTGGGGTGTGGGGGGCAGGAGAGGGGGTGCGGCGGGCTTTCCGGGGCCCCCGGACCCCGCCTGCCCAGCGTGCGGCCAGCGGGCCCCAGGCTGTCGGCGCGGGCGTCGCCCTCAGGCCAGCACTGTCCCGGAACCGGCCGCTCCAGAGCCCAGCCCCGGCCCACAGCGCTGCTCCCGCCGGCGACCACGCCCGCCCGCCGCCTCAGGTCATCCCCGAAGTCCCGCCCGCGGCGCCGCGCGGGTCTCGGGCGGGCCGGGGCGGTGTTGGGCATGCGCGGGCCGCTTAGCGCATGCCCGGTCCTGCCGGAGGGCGCCGCCGGCGAGTCGGGAGCTCGCGACGGAGGCCGGGCAGGCGTGCGAGACGCCAGGGAGAGCGCGTCCCCGCCGGTCGCCGCGCGCGAGCCCGCGCCGACGAAACCACAGCCACGGGGCGCGACACCGCCGCCGCCGCCGCCTTCGGGCCGGGACCGCCGTGCGCCCGCGGCGTGAGCGTGGGAGGGACCGGCCGGGGCCCCAGCCGCCGTCGCCCTTCGCCTCCGCGCGCCGAGCCGCGCTCTGAGTGAGTCCGGGTGCGGGGCCGGGCGGCTCGGCCTGGGAGCCGGTGGTTGGCGGGGCCGCGGCTCGGCCGGGCAGAGCGGGGCCGGGCCAGCCCGTGCTGGCGGCGGATGCGGTGGAGAGCGGCCCCTCCCGCGGCTCGGGGAGGCCGCGGGGCGCGCGGCGGGGAATGGGGGGCCCGGCGTGCGGGGAGAAGCGGCGGTGGGCGCGGAGAGGACCGGGAGGCCGGGGCAGCGGGGGGCCGGGGCGCCAGGGCGGCGCGGAGAGGACGCGAAGGCCGAGGGCGCGGGGAGGACGGGCCGGCCTCGGCCGGAGCGCACCGAACGCCTCCAAAACAAAAGCGGAGCGGAAAGGAGGGGAAGAGGGACACCCATCGGGACCCGAGGGCCCCGCCGGAGACGAATAAAGACTCCGGTCAGCGCGACCCTCCATGCCGGAGGCGGCGCGGGGAGGGCTCGGTGGGCGCCCGGGGCCCTGCCTGGGGGGTCCCCGCACGCGAAGCGGAGCGAACCCCGCCGCGCTCGAGTTGCACATCGTCCCGAGGTCGTCTTCGCCCCAGCGCCCGGGAAAGCGCTCGATTCATTGTGCTCCCCAAGTTTCCTGGCCGTCGTCGCCCGCAGCGCGCCTGCAGCCTGTTGGCTGGAGGGACTGTTTGCTGGCTCCCCATTCTTTCCCAGAAGGAGGGTCTTTTTGTTGTTGGTTCTTGCTTTTACTTAACTTGAGGATTTTGTAGCTAAACGCACTGAAGGCATGGTTTTTTTTTTTAAAAGCCATTTCAACAGTGTCTCATTCTTGCATGGTTAGCCTGCAGCTGGGTTTTTGGCAGTGAGACTAAGATAATAGTAATATTGTAGTAATTAAGGGAACTGGTTGAAATACGTTCAGCTGAAGGCGATGTAAGAGCTTGGGGATTTGTATTTAAGACTCGACCATCACTGGGATTTTTACTCACGATGTAAACATTTTCCTGGTGAAATGAAATACCAGATTCCCTATCCTTACTATATTTTTGTTTTGGAAAACGTGATGAAATTAGTTTCCTTGGAGGTGATAACAGTTGAAGACTCTGATAAGGTGTTCCGTCTTTGAAAACCTCTGAAAAGTGGGACGAATGTATATGGGTGAAGTAATTAAAAGGTAAATAAAAATAAATTGGCTTTCATCTTATTTTGTTGAACTACATTATAGATATTTTCTTCCAGTTGTACTGTGAAGTTAATTTAAAAAGCCCTGCAGTATTTTAACGCACTAAAATTTTAAGGAAGCAGTGTGTTCCAGAAACTTTGAGTGTAAATGCTTCGTATTTGTGGTAATCTTTGGAGGGGAAAAAAATAGCTGAATCTACTGCCTATATATTTTGAACACTTCTGCCTACTAAATGCACAGAAACATCGGCATCAAATATCACAGAGTTCTCTTCTAAAGAATTTTATCAGATAATCGTCTAACAGTGAACACAGGATAAGATTGTTTAAAACAAGTTCCCTTTTAAAGGATCCTATGTCACATAAGACTTCGGTATAGACCAACTCAGTAGAAGGACCCAGATGCCTCTTTGAGAGGCGCCACATCAAGGAGCAAGTCCTTGAATAAGTAGTGGCGTGGAAATCAAAACTTTGTATTTATAGTAAAGAAAATTGGGGTAAAGGCAGATGGGGAAGAGCCCCAGAGGTGGGATTTAAAAAGCCCCTTTCGAGGCTGACGGTTACAGAAAGTGAGTGTTAGAGGAGTTCCTTAAATGTGGCAGTGATGAAGTATTTGTGGGAAAAGCGGAAGTTAATGAGACAGTGGTGAGCATCAATAACGCCGTTTTTACTGTTGGAGAATTCTTGTAATTAAAATCACACTCCATGCCCATTTTTGGAAATTATTGAATTTAATGCCCCAATCCTCAGAATCCATGTTCTTCAGCTAGCGCAGGTAACTTTTCTCACTAGGAGGTTAGAGAAATTGTCTAAATAAGAAAATTGTACTGTTAAAATCCAACTCTTCCCCTTGAAAATTATTGATTAGGTTCTGGAGAATAAATTATGATTTTTCTATATTGTAGTTAAAAAAAAAATTGAAAATTACTAGCCCCTCTTTGAATGTTAATTTGAGTCACTTGGTTTGAGTAGAGAAAGAACTAAGATGTTTTGATTAAAGGTCTCTTCACAGCTCTAAAGATTTTAAGGGATCATTTATTTTTTATGTATTTTATGGTAAGTGTCTTAATTTGGGAAAATGAAATGGTCATAGAGGTAACAAAAGGTGGCATTCAATACATAAATCTTTCACTTTGAAATTAAACATTTCAGTTAAAATTTTTCACTTAAGAGTAATTCTTGTCTCAAATTTCAGTAACATTAAAAGTTCTGTTATTTTTATATTCATGAGGTGAGTTTTTTGTTCCTGCTAGTAAAAAAGCCTGAGAAGAGTTTAGTTTTGTAGCACTTTATTTTGCCTTAAAGCTGTAGTTTTACAATATATTTTTACTATTGTGTACCCTTGCTAAAAATAAAAACCCTTAAATAATTAGCAAGAAATTGCTGGGAAGGGCAGTTTGAGGATTTTTACAGATACCTGTGTAAATTATTTTAAATGCAACTTTTTAAATTTGGGAAAAACTAATGTATTTCCAAGAAGTTTATGAATTGCAAGTAAGCATTCAAGTGTTAAATTGCTTATTCCATAGACTGGAATGGAAAGTGGTGAAGGAGACATGGCTACAGGCAACTTTTGTCCCTTTGTAATCTAACAGGAAGTACTGTTTAATTCCAGTTCCTCTGCCAGTGCACCTATGGTTCATTGCGCACCCAAGCAACATTGGGAAGTTATTTTTCGACTTCTCTTCTGCAAGTTTCTAGCCCTTTATTGCTTTTTCTCTTTACCAATATTTTGGCAAAGTTTTTCATTTTACAACTACCAAAAGGCAAAGAGGAGGAAATTTCTGGTATTAATTTCTTGGATTTATGCCAGTTATTATACAGTACTGCTTAAATGTGTTTTTGATTACAAAGCAACAGAAGAACTCCTGTTTCCATCTATTACAATGTATTGTTCTTTTTTTGCTACTGAGTCCGGTGATAGAAATAAAATTCAAATAAGCATATACAGTTCAATTTTAAGTTTCAGTGGAGGGGTGCTGGTGTAGCTCAGTGGCTGAGCGCCTCCTTCCCCTGTACCTCCTAAAAAAAAGTTTCATGGAATTTTTAGCAGATTGGTATAAACACTAATGAAATGGTTTATAGACAAAATTAGGAAATAGAAGTTTTTGCTTGAGTGGTACTATTTCTGGTAATTTATCATATAGGTGGGAGCCTCAGAAAAACAAAAGTAGCATTACCATAAAGTTTACCTATTTTTAAGAGCGTGAAAGTATTTTCTTGCAAACTTTATACTAAGTTAAAATAATCCTATCTAAATCTTACCCATGTACATTGCCATTTACTGTAAACTCGTTTTCTTAGTTTGCCGTAGGGCAGCCAGTGATGCAGATTAGCCAGAACTGGGTTGGCTTTTATAATGGGAATTTTATTTAGGGTAAAAGTTTACAGGCTGTGAGATGTCCAAATCAAGGCACCATCAGAATTGCTTTCTCGCCAAAGTCAGCTACTGGTGATTCTGGGGCCCTGCCATGTGATGAAGCAAGATAGCCACTGATCTCTGCTGAGGGCCCTGCCTTCCTCTCCAGAATCTCCTGTCTCCTGAGCTCAGCTTTGGGCAGGAGGTCTCTTTCCGGGCCTCCTTTGTCAGTCTTGGCTGCTCTGCTCTCTTCCGGGTTCAGCTGTGAGCTTTCAGGCATGTGGCTCTTCTCTTCAGCCTTGAGCTGGTCTTGGGGGCTTCGTGCTTAAACTTTGGCTGCTAGCGATCCTTGAGTCCTCATTCGCGTGGCCCGGTCAAGATGGCAGCGTCCTTTCTCTCTGTGTCTCCGTCTATAGAAAGCTCCAGGAAGAGGGCCGAGACCCAACTTGAGTGGCGCCTCACCCACAGGAATGGATTAGTTCAAGAATATAATCTTTTTCTTTTGGGAGTCATAAAATAACTTCCAGCTGTCATACTCATTCTCCAGTAAAAGGAAATAAATGACCAGAATTATGCATTTGAATGTTACCCAGTGGTAGGTGCAGGAAAGCTACCTTTACGGGTACCTGTGTGCCACATGCTGTTGGTGGATGTTATCTTTCTGTAAATAATTTAATTCTGAGTGCTTTCATGCTGTTTTGTTCCTCACAAAAGCCGAGTAGTTCGTTTTCGTGAGGAAGCCTGGAAGTGGAGAGTTTGAGTAGCTTGCCCAGAGTCTCTCAGCTCACTAGTGGTGGATCCTGGCCACCAGGCCTGCAGGACTCCAGAATACGTGCTTGCAAAGGGATGCAGCCTCCCTGGCCAGCCAAGCAGCAGCCTTTTAAAACTCAAGCCAGTCTTCTAAAGTAGGAATAAATAGCACGCAAACGTAAATTGTGTGACCCGGACAGTTTAGTCATGTTTTGTGTTTTATTTGATGCTTTTAGCTCATGAAATTATTTGGCCAGCACAGTACAGGAAAACTTTTTAATGAATGTATCAACGTTTTTCAATTATTTAAAATTTTTATTTAACATAAAATTAGTTAAATAAAAATATACAATGCCCAGAGAAGTGATTGATGCTTCTTATGTATTTAAGGCAGTGGAAGTGCTTTAGTAATCTCTGCATTTCTAGGCAGTTTTATCATTGATGATTTTTCTTTTCTTTTTTTTAAGATTTTATTTATTTATTCATTTATCCCCCCCTTGCTGCTTGTGCTCGCTGGGTCAGCTAACCACGCCGTGCGGGCGGGCCTGCCTTCACCAGGAGGCCCCGGGAACCGAACCCGGGGCCTCCCATATGGTAAACGGGAGTCTACTGATTGAGCGACAGCGGCTTCCCATTGATGATTTTTCTTGGGTCCATGTTGTTTATAATTGGGAACACAGTTTAGTGGGAGCAAGCAATAGCCTAAGTTTGAGAAAAATACACATTTTACTCACACAGATAGGAACCGCTTGAAGTAAATTCTAGTGTTTATAATCTCTAACACATTGATGCTCTATTTCTGAAATGAATGTGCTTATCATCATTGATTTAGAATTTTCTGTCCTGCCTTTAGGAGTTGATTTTTAAGAGTTGACTTACTCTCAACTCCCTTATTTGGGGTTGTTGGACCAAAATCATGGTTCAGAAAAGCTGGGAAGTCATATGCCTGTGGGTTGTGTGTGCCTAGGGGTGCCTCCTGTCCCCATATCCCGTGTTAAGTCCTGCTCCTGGTGGTTTGGATTCCTCTGTGGACTGTGGGTGCTGCTGGATCTGCTTCTCTTGCCCTGACCACCACACGCTTGTCTTTGCTAGACTGATGGAAGAGCTTAAATCATTTTATAATATGTATTATATGACTTTTAGTGGGTCCCATGAGATTGTTGATTCTGTGAGGGTAGAAACCTTGTTTTCTTCCCGATTATATCCCCAAAGTTATCGAGTGAGTGCATGAAGGAACCCAGCGGATTAATCTTCAGGAGACCACTTCAAGGGGCAGCCAGTCTTCTCCTAAATTGCCTTGGCCAAGAATCTCATTTCAGAACCATGCAGGATTTGATACCAGCGCAGAACTTGGATTATCTGTGCTTTCATGTTTGTCTGCTTTATTTTAAATAACTAGTATTGCCAAACTTGGGCCAGGAAGAAAATGTATTGTTTTGCCCCTTTACAATTCTGAAGTTTTCTTGAAAACTTTGAATTTTCATTTTTCTAGAAATTGATCGTGTAAGGAATAAAGTCTTCATTAGGACACGTCTCAGTGCAGAATTAGGAAATTTCTCAAGGTGACACAAAATGAGTGGGATTTATAAAGAACATTTGATTGCTGGTCTAGAAGCTCCGAATGTATCTTCCTAATCAACTGAATTCATGGGATGCTGACATTATGCCTTGAAAACATTTAAAACAACACCTCTCCTAATCCTGCAGGGTTGTTTATGTAGTTTTCCAGCTCACCCTTGACTTTACACATAGCATCTTTTACTGCGTTGCCAGATAAAACATTTTGGAAATGACTGGTCAAAATACCCTCACTCAGGTGAGGCAGGTCAGCATTTGGGTATAAAATCTTCCTGAGATTTCCTGTTTAGTGAGCTCTCCTTAGTCTTGTCCTTCTGTGATGGGGAGGCCTCCCCCCCCCCCCCTGCATGGTCCAGTAAGCTCCAGGCTGTTTGCAGGGGTTCCGGTGTGGTCGCAGGACCAGCAGCATCGCCTTCACTGGAAACTTGTTAGAAATGCCCATTCTCAGGGCCCACCCCAGCCCCACTGACTCACTCTGGGTTGGGGTCCTGCAGTCTGTGGTTTAATGTGCTGTCCAGGTGCTTTTGAGGCATGCTAACGTTTGTGGACCACTGCTTTAGGGTTAAAATTAGTGCAGGTTGTAGCAGGCACAGATGAGGCACAATGGTAGAGATATGTGCATGGTCTTTTTTTTTTTTTAGTAATTTCCTTTATTATTACTATTTTTTAAAGATTTATTTATTTACTTTATCCATTTTAACACCCCCCTTCCCCATTTGCTGTTTTGTGTCCATTCGCTGGGCAATTCTCTGGGTCTGTTTCCTGCCATCTCTTCTCCAGTCTTCACCAGGATTGGGTCCTGAAAGACCTTCCGATGTAGGAGAGAGGAGTTCTGCCACCTGCGCCACCTTGGTTCCTGGTTTTCATAGCTTTCGGAGCATCTAGTCTTGTCTCTCCCTGTTAGGTCATCATTCTGCTGCATGGCTCCCGGGGCCTGGCGGCTCACCAGCACACAGAGCCTGGCAGCCCATGCGCCTTCTATATATATATTTTTTTATTTTACTGGGAGGTCCGGGGATCGAACCCAGGTCCCTCCATATGGCAGACGGACGCCCAACCAATTGAGCCACATCCGTCCTCCTGTGCGTGGTCTTTTTTGACCCCTTCGATTGCACTCACTTCAGGAATTAAAAGTGAGTTTTTCTAGATTTTCAGACTCTTGAAAGTCCTCACAACTACTTTTGCTTATGGGCTTTGAATACTTTGTGCTGAGACCGCTAAATTCTTTTGACTCTTTTTTTTTTTTTTTTTTTTTTACAAAGATTTTATTTATTTATTCATTTATCCCCCCCTTGCTGCTTGTGCTCGCTGGGTCAGCCAACCACGCCGTGCGGGCGGGCCTGCCTTCACCAGGAGGCCCCGGGAACCGAACCCGGGGCCTCCCATATGGTAAACGGGAGCCCTACTGATTGAGCCACAGCCGCTTCCCATTCTTTTGACTCTTGATTTGGATTTTAAACGAACAATTTTACATTGAAATAGCAGTTTCTATGGCTCCTGGACTTGTGGCTTTTGGCAGATAACAGGAAAATGTACAGGTTAGTGTTTAAGGCCCAAGTTCCCCAGTGGTTTTGTTTTGGTGCTGAAAAATTGGCTAGCATATACTAGAGTCAGGGCGATTGCCAAGTCTTGGGGTGACTAAGGAAGCAGTGTTACGTGAATTGATTTAATGCCTAGCATTGAATTCATATCTAAATTTAATTTTGCTTAGCCTTTTTGCCTTTTCCTTTTTTTTTCCCCCTAAGAAAAAGGCTAAAAGTTAGTGTAGAAAGGGGGATCCATGATATGCTTATATCTGTTATAGCTTATGCAGAATTAGGTGCACCTGTTTGCACAGAGGCTCCTGTAAGCAGCCTAGGATGATTGATTCTCTGCAGCAGGGTTCTTAACAAGGGGTCAGTGAGCTTGAATTTAAATTAAAAGAAAATACTACTTTTGTGGGGACATGTTAGTGCTGGTGTGATATATTTATAAATAATACACAGTATAGTGTGGGCTTAGTAAGGGATCTGTGGTTTTCACCTGACGGGCAGAGGGGTCCGTGGAACAGAAAAGGCCAAGAACCCCTGCTCTACTGCTCCCTCCTCCTACTTTAGTATTTGTTCAGTAAATAGTCGAGAAAAGCCTCTCCTACTGCCGAGGTACTTTGGATTGTCAACTTGTTGATAATTGAAGAATACAGATACATGAGAACACTGAATAGAGCTTCAAAAAGATCACTCGTCTGAAGGGAGTCAAACTAAAGTAAATGACGTGTGTGTGTGTATGTATAAAGGATATTTAAGTGTATGAAAGTTGTTGCAAGGATAGAGAAGGATAATTAAGAATAAACAAATGAAAGTAAGGGTAATGTAATTTCAAAACAATAAGAAAGCTGTTTCCACCTGGAGGTGTGAAAATTTCCCCTCGGGATTAAACTTTCACTCACGTGTGCAACTATGAAGGCAAAAATAATAGAAATGTGATAGTGGGAAAAAGCCATTTGGAACAGTTTCTTTCTCCTTAAAATTGGTCATGTGGAATTACAGGTCCTCGGTTCTAGTCTGTGCTCCCCATTCAATCTATTTTTCAAGAGCGCCTGGCCCAGAGGGGCTTTTCAGGGAATGTTAGTCATGCTTCTCCTGGTACTCGGCTCTGACCCTTGGCCAGCCCGGTCTTCTCCGACTGCTCCCTTCTCTGCTTTCGTAATGGCTCTCCTTCCCGCCCCCTCTGGTGGTTTCTGCAGTATTACCACCTTGTTTTAAATAGCCTTTTCCTAATTATAATGAGGTTGCATAACTTTTAATACATTTACTGGCCATTTGGATTTACTGTTTTTGTGAAGTGCCCATTTCTTCCTGTTAGATCTTCTGTTTTTTTCGTATTGGTTTGTAGGACTTCTTTATATATTCAGAATTCAAGTTCTTTGTGTTGATTCTTTATTTTGATACTATCTCCTTCCACTTTGTGTTATGCAGTTTTAACTGTTGTTTTTTGATGAGCAGAAGGTCTTAAGTTTAATGAAGTCTATTTTATCTGTTTCTTCCTTTATAGTTAGTGCTTTTTGCCTTTCCTGAACCCGAGGTCATGAAGTGATTCTTCCACATTATTTTCTAATGCTTTATAATTTTGCTGTTGACTGTAAGCTTTATAATTGATTTGGAATTGCTTTTGTTGTGCAGTATAAAGAAGGGATCCGATTTTATTTTAATGTGTGGCTATCCAGTTGTCCCAGCACCGTATTTTGAAAAGAGCATCCTTTCCCCCAGTGCTCTGCGGGGCCACTTTTGCTCTAGGTCCAGGGTCCACATTTATTTGGGTTTGTTTTTGGGCTCTTTATTTGGCTCTACCAGTACTAAGTTGCCTAAATTATTATATCTTTATGATGTTTTCTTATTTCTTTGTGGAACTCGTCTCACTTGGTTCTCCTTCGAGAGTACTTTGGCTATTCCTGACCCTTTGCAGAACCATATACATTTTAGAATCATTTGTCAATTAAAAAAAAAAAATGCTGCTGGATGTTGCTGGGGATTACACTGGATGTACAGTCAATTTGTGGAGAATTGTTTCCAGTTTTTGGCTACTACAAATAAAGCCTTTGAATATTTGTGTGCATGTCTTTCTATGGACACAGGCTTTCATTTACCCTGGGAATGGTTGAGCCTAGGACTAGAATGGCTGGATCACGTGATGGTTTATATTTAAGTTTTTGAGAAACTGCCAAATTGTTTTCTGGATTGATTGTACCATTTTATATTCCCATCAGCAGTGTATGAGAGTCCCAATTTCTCCATGTCCTATGGTCAGTCTTTATAATTTTAGTAATTCTAATAAGTGTCTTAGTTTGTCATTGTGGTTTTAATTTGCATTTCCTTATAGTGACTAATAATAATGTGACTTTTATTTTCATAAGCTTAATTCCCATCCATCTATCTTCTTTGAAGTGTTCAAATCTTTTTTTTAAAAACAATTTATTGAAGTATATCATTCATACGTGAACATACATAAACTGTAAGTGTTCAGTAAACATTGTGATCTTACAAAACAAACATGCATAACATCATACAGGGCTCCCACACATCACCCCCCCCCACAGACATCCTGCATTGTTGTGAAACATTTGTTAACAAATCATGAAAGAGCATCATCAAAGTATTACTACTAACTATAGTCCGAATCTTCCTGCCCTATACATTTTTTTAAAGTATTTATTTGTTTATTTTTATCCATTTTTAATCCCCCCCCTGCCATTTTTGCTGTTTCTTTGTCATTTGCTGGGCAACTCTGTGTTGGTTTCCTGCTCTCTCCCCTCATCCTCCTGTCTTCACTGGGGTTTGATCCTTGGAACTTCTGATGCGGGAGAGAGGTATCCTACTACCATCTATGCCACCTTCGTTCCTGGTTTTTCGGTGCATCTCGTCTTGGCTCTCCCTTGTGTCACTTTCCTGTTACATCATCGTCTTGCTGTGTGGCTAGTAGGGCCTGGCGACTCACCCACGGATGGGACCTGGTGGCCCACGCGCCTTCTATATTTTTCTTTTTTTAAATTTTTTACCGGGAGGTCCCAGGGGTCGAACTCAGGTCCTTCCATATGGGAGACGGATGCCCAACTACCTGAGCCACATCCGTCCCCCTTCTATCTCTCTTAGGGTTGACCATAGATACCCAAAGTTACAGTCTTCCCATACAGGATGGTCATATAATAAATCAGGCTTAGCTTATCACTAGCATTCTAAAACCCAGACCTAGGGAGAAAAACCAGGTCTGGGGACACATGCATGGTTTCTAATATAGCGTATGTTTAGCCTACCCTGATTATCACAAAATCAGGACAGCAAGAATATTCGTAGCAAATCTTTTCTCATTAAAATTTTTTTTGATTTCTTATTAAAAAAAATTTTTTTTTTTCTCATTGAGTTTTGAGAGTTCTTTCTATATTATGGATACAGGCCCTTAGTTTAGTGGCTTGCTTTTTTTTTATTTTTTATTTTTTAAAAAATTTTACCAGGAGGTCCCAAGGATTGAACCCAGGTCCCTCCATATGGGAGACGATGCCCAACCATTTGAGCCACATCTGCCCCCTGCCTTGTCTTTTTATTCTCTTAGTAGTGTCATTTTAAATTTTGATGATGTCCAGTTGATCAGTTTGTTATTTTTTTTTTTTTAAGATTTATTTATTTACTTTATCCATTTTAAACCCCCCCTTCCCCATTTGCTGTTTTTGTGTCCACTCACTGGGCAATTCTCCGTGTCTGTTTCCTGCCATCTCTTCTCATCCTCCTCCTCCAGTCTTCACCAGGATTCGATCCTGGAGACCTCCAATGTAGGAGAGAGGTATTCTGCTGCCTGCGCCACCTCAGCTCCTGGCTTCCAGAGCTTTCGGAGCATCTCGTCTTGTCTCTCTCCTGTTACGTCATCATCCTGCTGCATGGCTCCCGGGGCCCGACGGCTCAGCGGCACACAGAGCCTGGCAGCCCATGTGCCTTCTATATATATATTTATATTTTTATTTTACCGGGAGGTCCTGGGCATCGAACCCAGGTCCCTCCATATGGCAGACGGACGCCCAACCATTTGAGCCACATCCGCCCCAGTTTGTTCTGTTATTGATTGTGCTTTGCCTAATCTTAGTTCACAAAGGTTTTCTTCTGATGTTTTTTCCCCCTAGAATTTTCATAGTTTTAGGTTTTACATTTATGTCTGTGATTCATTTTGAGTCACTTTCTGTTTATGATGTGAAATATGGAACCAAATAATTTGTAGGACTGTTTTGAAGATTAGAATGAAGATAGCTTCCTCCAGTGATCATTTTTGTTTTTGCTTCATCCAGTCTGGGCTCACTTTCAATCAGGTTCACAGCTTGAGGCTCCTTGGACCACCCAGACTTGTATTTTTTACTTGTGGTTTACTCTCATTCTGAAGTGTGAAGCCTTTGGGAGTTCCTGCTTATTGTGATGGGGTTTCTTGTCAGACCCTTTGTGGAGACCCTGTCTTTGATTTCTGGCCCTCTCTTATACTGTTGTAAAAATGAAAGTTGGAAATTTTCAGAATCCGTCGGGGCAAAGGTGGTTTCTGTGCTTGTTTACCTCTGTGGGGCCTGATTTCCCTTTAATTTTGGCCTGGTATTTCCTTCTTGTCTTAGCAGTTTCTTGTAGCTTTTAAGAGTTTTAAAATATTCTCTCCATCTTTTTCAGTTTTGTTTCAGGGGGAGGGTTGTACCAAATAACATAGCCTGCCATTAAGAAGCTGAGGAAAATTCTTTTCTTTGCTGTTTCTATCTAGAGTCTAGATAGAGTTCAGACCTGAACCTGCTGTTGAATGGGTGTGGCTACTTACATTAAAATGAAATTAAACGGAAAGTTCAGTCACAGTAGCCACTTTTCAAGTGCTCAGTAGCCACCTGTGGCTCGTGGCCACCACACTGAACATTTCCATTATGGTGGAAAGTTCTCTTAGAGAGCGCTGCCTAGACTGAAAATCTCCTCAGGACTGGCACCCGTGCATGGGTCTGCGTCTGAAGACCACTGCTGCAGGCAGCCTTGCTGTTTAAACTTTGAATTTCTCAGGAATCAGTGCGCAGCTGGAACAGCTGGACAGACCATCAAGCTCCTTTAATAAGCTTATTGTGAACCCTCTCCATAAGGTACGATGTGGGCTCTCAGACAGCAGGCTTAAGTGATGAAACTGTGAGGTGGTAGCAACTGAGTAGAAATCTGGAAGAGCTGATCTTTTCACTCGCACTTCTCCACCTGGTTTAAGGAGCTTTGGTGAAAGCATTGATGGCATGTGGATCTGGGTCCTGAACCCACTGGCTCCAGTGTGGAGGAGCTCGCCTGCCCTTAGGGAGTCATACACCCCAAAAGGTCAGGGGGTGTGCCCTCCCGCCCAGAGGGGTCAGTGGGAGCTAGCCTTCTGGAGAGGGTGGGAATAGGGGCCGCGCTCTAGTAGAGGAAACAGCTCTGTTGGAGCCCAGATGTTGGCTGTTGGCCGGAACAGGCTGGGTTCAGCTTACTGAATCTTAGATTAAACCACAGCTTTTAGAAAACGTCTAGAAAGGGAAACCTGGAAGCCAGGAAATTCCACTCACTGCCTTAATGCTTTCTGTTAATTCTTAAGAGTAGTAGCATTACTGCGGGGGTTGTTTAGTAAGTGTTGAAACCCCTTTCTAGCTCAGGGAGCACTGGTCACGGGAGTGAGCACAGCTTCAATGCTGAAGAGCGCATATGTCAGTAGAGGTTAGAATCACAGGACCTGCTGGAACCCATCCTAGCTGTGCCCTGCTGACTGACCCATGCTCTTGGGTGCCCTGGCAGTTACTGGGCTGGACTCTGGGATGCTGAGGTGGCCCTGGCCTTGCTGCCTGTCCAGGAGCACGGTTACAAGAGCATCAGGAGGTGGGCTGTTGCAGTTTGCCCTGGGAAGGGCGAAGTGAGGATGGAAAGCTGGGACCAAGGCCATCGTGACTGTCATTGTGAACTGACCAGGACCGGGCCAGGGGGCCTCTCTACATCGGCTGGCTGTGGGATAGCCAGCACATCTAGGCCCGCTTTCAGGGCCACAGGGCCAGCAGAAGAGATGGAAGCTCATTTACCTTGTGTATATGTATTTGAATTGGATAATTACCTGAAACTAGAGTGTTGCCTTTAACCAGGGCTTCTCAAGCTTCAGTGTGCGTATAAATCACCGGGGGAGCTTGTTAAATTTTAGGTTCTCATTCAGTCTTCCAGGATGGAGCCTCCGACTTTGCACATCTGGCCAGCCCCCAGTGAGGCCAGTGCTGGTGGCCTCGGGCCTCACTTTGAGTGGCAAGGCACTGGTTTTTACAGTCTGGCTTTCAGTGATGCAGTGTCATGTGACAGTTGAATGACGGCTGGGGGAGAGGTGGTGAAGGGACTGACAATCCTGGCCCTGATCCCTGGTCATTTTGCTAACTTCATGGAATTTCCTTTCCTTGTCTGTTAAATGGGGCCAGTAACAGCAGTGCCTGACCTTATTAAATGCTTCACAAAAGGTAACAGTTCTTAAACACTTAGGTTAAACATTTGCCAGTTTTTAAAATACTCAGTTCTCCCTGCATCTTTGCTCAGTTTGTAAACTTGCAGCTTAACAGGAATGGGATATTTGCCTTCATTTATTGCTCTATACTGAGAGAAAATTTAGGCTTTGTTTTTTGTCTTTGAAAAAAGGAAATGGCTAGGACATTGTGAACTGGCATCCTTGTGTGGAAGGAGCCTCCACCATACCTCTTCATAAAGCCTGCCTGGCATAGGGACAAGTTTCCTAAGGATGAAGCGATTCTTACATATTAAAATTAGGAAGTCCATGTTTGCGTTGGGGCCTCAACAAGGAGCCAGAGGATTTTGGGATTAAACAGCTTTCCCCTGTAGATGAATGTCCTTTCATTTTTTCAGTTCATGGATGAAAGCTTCTCTTTTCTTATGGTCAGAAGGTGGGATGCTGTGGTTTAACATAGCTAGATGTTTGAATAGACATCTTTTAAGAAAAATTCTCATAGTGAGGATGATGGAAAACTTTTGTACTAAGGATTTTTGGAAGAAGCAGCAATGGGAATTTTGTAAAGTTTTCTGTTACGTGGGTATTATATTTAATAATTAAAGTTAAAATATGAATCTTTAATTTTTAAGTTTTTTTTTTTAAACATTGATTAAGAACTAAATGATTTATTTATTTTTCTTGTATTTTTGGAAGCAGATACTCCATTTGTAAAATCAAGTTTGGTTGGCCCTTTTTAGTCTTTTTGCACAACACTGAAAATTTCCATTCTTTTTATTTTTTTATGGCACCTCCGAGTGTCTTTTGTTTTCTTCTCTTAAATTCTTGTTTCTTAGCAGCAAGTTTAGCTTGTCCCTGTTCATATTCTTCTTATGCTTTTTGATTTGATGGTTTTTTTTTTTTTTTGGCTACGTTTTCCTGCTGGTAGAGGCTGATCAGTGATACATTTGCTCTTCTAAGTTTGGTCACCTTTTCAAAGTTGCTTCCTAAACCTTTCCTCTTCAGCTAAATAGAGACATTTCAGGGTGTCTGCCTGTGAATAGGGGTTCTTGTGAAGTTTGCCTTCCATAGCAGGTGTTTGTAATTTACCTAATCTCTAGCTTCCTTCAAAATGCAAAGCCTTGTGCTCGCTGGGGCAGCTAACCATGCCATGCGGGCGGGCTTTGCCTTCACCAGGAGGCCCCGGGAACCGAACCCGGGGCTTGTCGCTGGGGGATGCTCCCTGCGAAGGCCTTCAGGAGGTTAGGGTGCTGCGGCCTTTCTTCCCCTTCTTTCTGTCTCTGGACCCCCGCTTGGCCCCTTGCTGCGGGCTCACTGGTGTGCACCACCTCCATCTAATTTTATCATAACTTTTTTTTTTTTTTTTAAACCAGGAGGTCCCTCCATATGGGAGACGGACGCCCAACCATTTGAGCCACATCCGTCCCCCTATCATAACTTTTGTTGTGGAAGTTTTCAGACATGCAGAAACAATGTTGTAATGAATGCCACATATATTCATCACTGCCTTCCACAGTTATCGCTATTTAACTAGAATTGTTCAATCTATTTCCTTAGGTACCAGTTTCTATTTAAAAGATGTGAAGGAACTTGCTTTGGGAACATATATGCTAACATCGGACAGATACTGTGGCTCCTGCTAACATGTGACATAATTCATGAATCATTTCTTTAAAAAGATAGGGGAGGAAGCTGTGAGTCTGTACCGTTTCCAAGTCCATGCTGTGAGTTGGTGATACACCCGGGCGTCCAGTGGTACTAATGACCTGGTGCTTTAAGCACTGTAAGGGGGGGTCTCTCCACAGACTTGAACCAATTGGGGGTAGCTTCCTTTTTTTTTTTTTTTTAGTCTATCTGAGTCAAAATAGCTTGCTTTGCTGCAGCTGTGTTGAGTTCATGCTTTTGATAGCAGTATGTGTTTTTTAACATAGTCATTAGGATGGAGAAGAAACATCAAAGTTTAATACAGCAGAGTTCTTAGAGACATTTGCTTAATATGTTAGTTTTTTTTAAAAAAGGTCATTTTATTAAATGTTGAAGTCATACACAGAGCATTTATAAAGTGGGTTCGAGGTATGGATCAGGGGTCTCTGAGAACCCAGAGTACGTGTACCCACTTTAACCAGGGCTTGAGTCCCCAGCAGTGCCCTAGTTCAGTTCAGGGGTGGCCAAACGGTTTTCTCACCAGGGCCAGAGAGTAAACATTTTAGGATTTGCAGGCCACTTAAGGTCTCTGTTGCAAGTACTCAACTCTGCCATTATAGCAGAAAAGCATCCATAGACAATATAAAAGAAATGAGCGTGGCCGTGTTCCAATAAAACTTTCTGGACCCTGATATTTGAATTTCGTGTATAATTTTCATGTGCCACGAAATATTCTTTTAATTGCTTTTTTTTTTTATTTTTTATTTTTTTATTTTACCGGGAGGTCCCGGGGATCGAACCCAGGTCCCTCCATATGGCAGACGGACGCCCAACCAGTTGAGCCACAGCCGCCCCCTTTAATTGCTTTTTAAACCGAATACAATGTAAATACCTTTCTTAGCTTATGAGCTGTACAAGCAGTGGGGGCCGGTATCTCCTGGGGTATGTGTTTGCTGCTCTGGTTTAGAGGTTTATAAGAAAGCAAACACCAGCAGCCCTGCCACACAGGGCGAAGGAGAGAGCGTTCTCCTTCTCGTTGCCTTTGAGGGCCCACGTGTGCTCCCCGACCACATGGCCATCCTCCCTTTGAGGACTGTGCTCCCCTTGAGGCCTCCACCCACTGCTGCCATAGTAGTGAAGCTTTACTTAACCGCCCTACCTAAAACAACCCCCCATCCAGCTACCTTATTTTTCTCCAAGCCCTGTTCACCATCTGACATAATTTGTATATTATTTATTTTCTTTCTCATCTGGCTATAATGTAAATTCTGTGGGAGCAAAGTGTCTTATCTTCACTGCTCTATCCCTAGTATTTAAAACATGACTTGGGAAACGGATGTGGCTCAAGAGGTTCGGCATCCGTCTACCATATGGAGAGACCAGGGTTCGATCCCCGGGACCTCCTGGTAAAAAAAAAAAAACAACAAAAAAACAACAAAAAAAAACATGACTGATGGAATAAATGGTGTGTGTATCATTTCTTATGTCTCTCTTATTTTTGTCTGTTTTTAAACTATATTAAGGGCACTGCTATCTGTGTTTTCAGGTGACTTTGGTTTTGCTCACCGGAGGCTCTGTCGTCAGCGTGGGTTTACTTCTAACTGCTGTGTGGTGTTCTGCTGAATGGACACTGTAGTCCACAGTCCAAAGGCATGTGGGTTGCTTCCAGATGTTTGCTATGCACACACTGGCGGTGAACACACTTGTGCTTCTGTTGCACACATCACACACACGCATGAATGTGTCTAGCCTGTGCCTCCAGGAGAGGCACTGCTGGGATATGGGCAAGCCAGTTTCCAGCTTGACGAGTTCCTGCCAAAGTAGTTGTTCCAGTTGACACTGCCATTAATATAGGGACTCCTGCTTGCTCCACATCTTTGCCAATAGTTATTTTGTCTGACTTTTTCATTTTTGACATTATGGTGAGGGTTTAATATCTCATGAGGCTTTAAGTTTAATTTCCCTTATTTCTAAGGATGTTGAACCTCTTTTGATATATTAATTGGCCATATCTGTTTCATCATCAGTGAAAGATCTGTGAAATCTTTGACCTAATTGTCTATTTTTCCTTGCATTTTTCTTACTAATTTATAGGTCTTTCTGTGTGCTAGATTACAATCCCTTTGTCATTTATATGGTGCGTATGTTTTCTTCCAGTTTGTGGCTTTTGATGTGTCTTGGAACTAAAGTTTTAAATTTTAATATAGTTGACTTTGTTTTGTTTAAGGAAATTTTCCTTACCCGAAGATTAAGTTTTGATGAGGTATTTTTGTTATTTAACTCATAAAATGTTGTGGTCCTATTCAATAAATATGTCCAATATTTAGACATATTTTCTCATTTCCACTAAGATTCCTTTGATGACTCATTTATTCTAAAGTGTTTGATAAATTCCCAGTTAATGGATTCTTTTCTAGGTATCTTGTGATAGATTTCTAAAATTAGGCTGTAGTTGGAGGATGTGTTCTAATGGTTCTAATTCTTCGAAGTTAATGTTATCTCAAAGAGACTCCTGTTAAGTTGTTTGGCCAAGATCTAGATCCTAACTCCGAAGTTTTTGGGCACGTAGCTACTTAAACTCCAGTTATGCTTTGGTTGCATAATTTATACCTTGACTATGAAAAAAAAAATTAGACTAATAGATTATTAGACTTATTTATTTTATTATTTTAGTTAATAGAGTTTCTTAGATTTCTTTCCTGCTTGTGGGAACACAGGGCTATTTTCTGGCTAAAGTCTAGGTGTTAATGTACATTATCAGCTTTTAGACTCAGTTTTACCCAACCAAAAGCTTAAAGACAAGTGACTGCCTCAACTGCCTGTTTTAGCTTAGCTGACAGATGGTGGGAGTGGTGGTGTGTCATGCTGTGATTGCAGCTGCCTTCCTTTCAGGGGCATTTGTTAATTAAGCTGTTTAATTTTGTTTTGCTTTCTCAAGGATTGACTCTTAAAAGGAAGAGGGAAAGAAAGAAAATTTTTAGTTGTGGTTATTCCAAGGGGTTAGCCTAATGCATATTTCATTTGTCCATTTCATTATTTGTTTTGTTTTCAAAAAGTAACATTAACTTGAAATTTATCAAAATTAAGTAATAGGCCAGAAATTAAATTTTATCCCTCGCCTGAAGTCTCAGGTGTTAGTAATTGAAGGTGTCTAGGCCTCACAGTTTTTGTAGAGAGGCAGGTCCAGTTAGGAAAAAGAGTACCTTATCTAAGAAGAGGGCCAAAGCTTAAATATTGCCTTTCTGCCTTTAATCATGTGGCTTTGTGACAGATTATTTAGTTTCTTTATTCCCACTGTCCTCATCTATAAAGTGTAGTATTTACAGTCTTGGCTTTAGCGTGAGATTATATGTGCAGTTACTCTGCAAACCATGTGCATTTGCTATGTGACCTGAATTGCAGATATTATGTGCTGATACTGTTGTGTTTAACAGATTTATAAAATGTTTTACTCTTACAGGCCTGATCATTTTCACTTATGTGCTTTGCTCCTTTGCTTTTGAGTGGGTTCATTCATTCATTCAACATTTATTTTCACCTGTTTTGTGTCTTGGCAGTGTGGAAATGAAACAATTTTGTGGCACAGTGTTATGCTGCACTGGTGGTGTCTTATCAGGGGGCTCCGAGAATGTGGTGCTCCAGCTCGGGATAGGCTACATAGGCCTGTCACATCATCTTCTTCTTTTAAATAACCCTTTAGAAATGTGAAAACCATGTCTAGCTCATGAACCATGTCAAAACTGGCTATGGGCCAGATTTGATAACCCCTGCAGGTTCTAGCTGTCGGAAAGGATTTGTCGAAGTTAGTTAAGTGGAAGACAGCAAGCAGGCAGGGCATTCCAGAAAGAGGGCCCGTGGAGGTGTAAGAGACTGGAGTTGAGTGGAACTGAGTGTTGCTTATTGTGTCTGAAGTGCAGGTTGGGTTGGGGAATGAACTCTGTACTATCTGCAGGATCAAAGCAGTTTGTAGTTGATGCTGATGTAAATTTTTCATGTCCTTGAATGATAAGGACAGATGTCTGTGTGGAAGATGGCTGTTGCAGCCATTCACGTTTGTCATTAAGGACTCGGTTTCCCTGTGTCATCTAGCTGGGACAGGGCTTTCTTTTCTTTTTTTCTTTTTTAAATCGCAGAGTGCCCCAACTCCCCATCCCCATCCCCAATCTCTCCTCCACACCAGGACTGCATAGTGAGGCCCTCTGCCCCCCACCTGGGGTGGACAAGGGCCCTTTAGGGCACCTGTGGGGGTCGGAGGAGCGGGGCGGGCCTGGCACTGTCCTGGATGCGTGGTGTGGGCCGGGATTGGCAGGCTGTTGTGGGATGGAACCAATGAGGAGGGGACCGGAGGGACCGCTTGGCAGGACTTGGGCAGAGTGCCCTCGGCCCCAGTGGTGTGAAGAACAGAGGTTGAAGGCTGCAGGCCAGTCCAGGGCACGAGAGGAGGGCTTGGCCACGCCCCCAAGAGGCTGCAGCCAGTTTAGTGGGGGCACTCGGGGAGAGGGGTCTGAGTTAATAGCCCGTGTTCTTTTAATTATATCATGTTGCCCAAATAAACGATCAAGGCCTTAATTAAGAGCTTGACTGAGGAAATGGAGAGAAGGAATGGTTTGAAGCCTATTTCTGAGTTAGATTCTACAGCCCTTAGCGAGGTTAATGAAATGCCAGGGCCGAGAGAGAGGGAGTCCTCGATAATTCCAGGTTGGTTCCCAGGTTTCTCCTTTGGTGATGAGTTTATAAAGCTCTTTTTCCTCTTTAATTCCGCCCCCACTCCCCCTCCACGTGCCCTACCTGGATGATCTAACAAGGAACCCGGAAGGCTCACCTGCGGTTGGGCTCCTTTGAGAACCTGATGCAATCTCTAGAATCCTCTCCCCCAGGGGGAAAAAACATACACACACAGAGAGAATTCTATTTACAAGTAATTTCAGGGCCCAGGACAGAAGGTTC
>JAKSZT010054489.1:29629579-29800964 GCA_026826555.1 Tolypeutes matacus | reverse complement strand
TGTGTGTGTATGTTTTTTCCCCCTGGGGGAGAGGATTCTAGAGATTGCATCAGGTTCTCAAAGGAGCCCAACCGCAGGTGAGCCTTCCGGGTTCCTTGTTAGATCATCCAGGTAGGGCACGTGGAGGGGGAGTGGGGGCGGGGGGGTGTGTGTGGTGGTAAGGGAAGCCTGGTCAGCCACATTGCAGGGACTTTAACTTTCCATGTAATGCATCCCAAACTGCCTAGTAAAACACAATAGGTACTTGAAACTTTTTCCTAAGTTGAAATATATCAACCAGCAATTAAAAAATATATATATATTTTCCTGGCTTCTGGCCCCCAAAACAAACAAAACAAATTTAGTTTCTTCTTTTGACTTAGAAGTGTGTGAACAGTGAATTGTTAAACAGTGAGTGTTGGTGTGGTGAGCCCTTAGGTGTACAAATGCAGGAGACAGGGCAGCTGGCTATTGTTGAAATATGAGTATCAGGCAGTTTCATCTGGTGTTCTGGAGTCTAAACGGGGTTGATTCATGATTGACATTGGCATGATTATATATAATTCAGGAGTCAATAGACTACATCTCTTCCTAGTTTCTCAGTGTTTTTATCAAAAAAGGGTGTTGGATTTTGTCAAATGCCTTTCCTTCATCAATCAAAATAATCATGTAGATTTTTTCCCTTCTATCAATGTGGTGTATTGCATTAATTGATTTTCTTTTTTCAAAAGATTCATTTTATTTATTTATTCCACCCCCCTTACCCCTCCCCCCCATTGTTTGTGCTTGCTGTTCACCTTCTTTTCAGGAGGCACCTGGGAACTGAACCCGGGACATCCCATGTGGGAGGGAGGTACTCAATCATTTGCGCTACCTCTGCTCCCTGCTTGTTGTGTCTCTCACTTTGTTTCCTCGCTGTTTCTCTTTGTTGCATCATCTCTGAGTCATTTTGTTGCGTCAGCTTGCTGTGCCAGCCCATTGTGTCACTTTGCTGTCTTGCTCATCTTCTTTAGGAGGCGCTGGGAACCGAACCTGGGACCTCCCATGTGGTAGGTGGGCACCCAACTGCTTGAGCCATACCTGCTTCCCAACATGATGTTGGCTGTAGGTTTTTTTGATTTTTGTTTTTTTTTTTCTGAGGTACCAGGGGCCAGGGATTGAAACTGGGACCTTGTATGCTGGAAGCCAATACTCAACCATTGAGCCACATCAGCTTCCCTGAGTTGGTTTTTTCATTTGTTCATTTCAGGAGGCACGGGGAACCGAACCTGGGCCCTCTCATTTGGGAGGCAGGTGCTCAACTGCTTGAGCCACATCTGCTCCCTGATTTTCTTATGTTAAACTGCTCTTGTGTTTCTGAGATACATCCCACTTGGATGTGGTTGGATTTGGTTTCCTAGTATTTTGTTGATCTTCAAAAATCTTTCTACTCTTTTCTGTTCTCCTTCTGGGACTCTCATAATGTGTTGGTATGCTTCATGTTGACCCAGAGGTCTCTTAGGCTCTGTTCACTTTATTTTTTTTTTCTTTCTGTTCCTCAGACTGGATAATTTAAATTGTCGCATGTTCAAGTTTGCTGATTGACTTCTTCTCTCTGTTCAAGTCTGCCTATTGAATCCTTCTAGTGAATTTTATATTTCAATTATTGAGCTTTTCACCTCCAGAATTTCTGTTTGGTTCCTTTTTACCATTTCTACCTCTTCACTGAAACTCTTTTTGTTCATGTATCATTTTCCTGATTTTCTTTAGCTTTTTTGGTCCATGTTTTTCTTTAGCTCATTGAGCCTAGTTAAGTGAGTTGGTTTAATATCTTTCCTTAGTATCACCAGCATCTGGGCTTCCTCAGGGATGCTTTCTTTTTATTTTGTTCCTTTGAATGGGCCACCCTTTCCTTGGCAGTTTTTTTGTTGAAATCTGGACATCGGAATATTTTAATGTTAACTCTGGAAATCAGGTTCTCTCTTTCCTAGGGTTTGTTTTGTGTTTGTGTGTGTGTGTTTATGCGTGTATGTGTTAGTGTGTTTGGATCATTGAAGGCTGCAAGTCTTTTTTTATTTTTTTGGTCATTTTTCCAAACTATTTTTGCAAAGACTGTATTCCTTGTCATATGTGAATGACAGGAGATAAAACGACCAACCAAAAAAACAAGTAAGGATACAGAAACCTCTCCTAGTCTGTGAAGCTTCATTCTGTGTTGGGGCTTGCTTTCAACACTTAGTTGAGCTTGCACTGATTGGCCTGAGGTGAACACAGCGTATTCTCAGGTCTTTTCTGAACATGTTTCTTGTCCTGGGCTTGGCCTTCAAGAATTCCCGAGTATTCATGGATGCTCCTGGATGTCCTTATTTTCCCAGGAAATTCTTTCCCCCAAAAGAAGTTATGGAAAATGTGTAAGCCCTCAGATATTTATACTGGCTAAGTAATTATGATATCAGTGAATTTGGAAATTTTTAAAATTCCTTTCAATAAATTAATTTTTGAACTTTTTGCAGAGGTTGTCAGAAATAATGTCCATTTTTCAGAAAAAATGTTACTCTATAAATGCATGAGAATTGCAATAATTTCTGGAGCTGTTATTTAAGAAATACTTGCTTTTAAGTTCTTAAATGCCATACTATATTATACATGTATAGAAATCTCACTATACGCTGTGGTTAATATATTGATACACACCTTCCCAGCCATTAGAGCAGTGAAGTAGGATTATAGTATGACAAGTATTAGTATATTAATTCTATTCAATTATCTTTGGTGATGCTTTACTTGCCTAAGGGATCTAGATTCTGGCTCCAGTGTCCTCTGGGAAATTCATTCAGTACTGCGTAGGTATATATCCAAAGCTCTGAGGATATTTTATCTCTTTAGGGACTGTTTGTATGATCCAGACTACCTTCATAAAGTGTGTATGTGAAAAAACAATCTAACCACGTTTTTATAAGTCATTCTTTGGTATTGGTACAATGACAGATTTTAAAATTACCTGTTTGAAAATTTTACCTTGAGATATAATTACATACCATACAATTCACCCGTTTAAAGTGAACAATTCAGTGGTTTTTAATATATTTACAGAGTTATATAACCAAGACCACGATCAATTTTAGAACATTTTTATCACCTCACAGAGAAACCCCGTACTCCTTAGCTCTTACTCCCCTATCCCTTCATCCACCTCCGAGCTTGCCTATTCTGGACATTTCATATAAATGGAATCATAATTTATGATCTTTTGTGACAGTCTTCTTTCACTTAACATAATGATTTTAAGGTTCATCCGTGTTGTAGCATGTATCAGTATTTTCATTAATTTTTATGGCTAAATATTAGTTCATTGTATGGATATACCACATTTTGTGTTTCCACATTTTGGCTATTATGAATAATGCCACTATGAACATTTGTGTACAAATACACGTGCATATATATATATTTTCATTTCTTTTGAGTATATACTTTGGAATTGATGGGTCAAATGTTAACTCTTTTTTTTAAAGATTTTATTTATTTATTCATTTATCCCCCCTTGCCGCTTGTGCTCGCTGGGCCAGCCAACCACGCCGTGCGGGCGGGCCTGCCCTCACCAGGAGGCCCCGGGAACCGAGCCCGGGGCCTCCCACAAGGCAAACGGGAGCCCCACTGATTGAGCCACAGCCGCTTCCCAAATGTTAACTCTTGGTATAATTTTTTGAGGAACTGCCAGATTGTTTTCCAAAGTACCTGCCCCGTTTTACATTCCCACCAGCAGTGTGAAGGTTCCAACTTTTCTATATGTTGGCCAATACTAAGCCATCTTGTGGATGTAAAGTGATACCTTATTGTGGTTTTGATTTGTATTTCCTTGATGGCTAAGGATGTTGAACATCTTTCCATGTGTTTATTGGGCATTTGTGTATTTTCTTTGAAGAAATGTCTATTCAGATCTTGTGCCCATTTTAAATAGGATTGTCTTTTATTGAGTTGTAATAATTCTTTATGTATTCTAGATTTATGTGAGACTCATTTGATTTGTTGTATTTTGCATCTTTTTAGTCACTCATATCTTAGTGTGATTACTTATGTTAGTGTTTTCCAAATTATATACCACGGAGGAAGTTTGGATTCTTTGTATAGTCTTTGGAACTTACCCCTTCCCTTCCCTGGGAGTCAAGTGCCAGATGATGAGAAAACTGGTGCAGATGATCTGAGTGCTTTGATTACTTAAATAACTTAAATAACTTTAAATAACTTAAAGTTACATACTGATGGTAGTAAATCTTTGGGAATGTTATCCTGATAACTGATAATTTTTGAATGCTTCCTGTGTGCCAGCCATTGTTCTGTGTGCCTGTGAGAGAGCTACTGGTGAACAATACAATGACCCTGCCCTTGTGGAATTTACAATGCAAATGACTCATTAGTAAGTTAAATATTTTATTAGAAGGCGATAAATTCTTGAGGAGTGAAGGTGGAGGAGGGAGAAGGGGGTGGATGTAGGTAGTAGTGTTAAATGGGTTTGGTTCATTTCTGTTTGGGAAAGCCATATTTGAGTCAAGACTTGAAGGAGGTGAAGGCATGAGTTGAGCAGCTATTTGGGTGAAGAGTGTGGTTGGCAGGGGGCAGCTAGAGCGATGGCCCCCGAGGCCAGAGCCTGCTTAGAAGCGAATGTCAGAGACCAGGGGCCAGGTAGGACCTGGCTGCAGGTGGGGCTCCACATTCTACACCATGGAAGATGGGCCTTTAGGGTTGTGGATTTTGTTGTTGTTGTTAAATAGAAACTGATGTTTCTTTTCTGTCAACCTTATTTCTGTTTTCTGTTAAGGAGCCTGAGGAAGGATAGCTTAAGCCCACTGGTTGTTTGTTCCTACCCTTCAGTGGCCTGAGCCATGGCGAGTGCTAGGTCTTCAGCAGGGAACTGCTGAATGGGTACAAAGGGCTCCTGCCCACCTTCTCCCACCTTGGCGTGAGGAGCAGTAGATTCAGGAGCAGGAACAGTCCACTCACCCTGAACTTTCCTCCTTGGTCAATTCCTTTTCCCTTCCTTCAGGATCTCTGTGGAAGGAGACATCAGCTGTCACATCTAAGGGATGCTCCTGGGTGATTGTGCCATGCAAGCTCAGAGCTTCCAGGCCAGCACCCACCACACCTGACCTGTGGAGGGAGTTCCTTCATTGTTGCTTGGATTGGCAGCATCCACACGGTGCAGAGGGGAATCTTACACAGAGCTGATTACTGAAGGTTCCAGGAGCAAGGTGCCTGGCACTAGGGGTAGCTCCCTGGCAGCAGCAGACTTCAGTAAAGCCATTTTGGGTTTTGAGTAGAGAACTGACACCACCTGATTTTATATTTTGGAAAATTGAGTCTGTCTGCTGTATCGAGACTAGAAAGGCCTCTAGGGTGGTGATGGAAAGGGAGACCTGCTCAGATGGCTGTTAAGAGTTATTTAGGTGAGTAGTGATGGTGGCTCAAAGTTATGTATTGGTGGATGTGATGAGAGAAATTGACGGTTTTTAGACATATTTTGCGGGAAGAGCTGACCTTATTTGCCAACGAGATTGGATGTGGAGTGTGAAAGGAAGAGTCAAGGAAGATATCCATTGTGTTTGGCCTGAGTAACTGGAAGGAATAAGTGAAAAGAAACCGAGATAGAGAAGATTAGGTGAGCAGATTTGGAGGAGAAAGGTCAGGAGTCAGATTTTTAAATGTCTATTGGATATTTTATTCAATTATCTTTGGTGATGCTTTTCTCATTAACGATGTAGAAGCGGATCCCAGCATAGAGTTTGTCAGTCAGGGTTTGATCAGGAAACTAGAAGCCACTGAAGGCATTTTTTACAATGCAAGGAATTAGAAACCTTCGGTCTTGTTGGAAGGTCTGGGAGAGTTGTTGGTCAGGGAAGCAGCTGGTACAGCTAGTGCTTCACAGGAGCTCACTGGCCATCAGCAGCCATCTCAGGAATCCTTGCTGGACCTACTGCTCTGACCTCAGTGGTGGGAGCAGGTGATTCTTGGGACCTCTTAAGCCTTGGGGATTCTCAGCATTCTTTTTTTTTTTTTTTTTGCTGCTATTTTTAGTTTCATAGTTATTATTTTTAAAAATATATTTGTTAGAGAAGTTGTGAGCTTTACAACTGCATAATGTGCAGAATTCCCATACATCACCCCTCCACCAATACTTTACTATCAAAATATTAGTACTAGCTATGGTCCATAGCTTACATTAGGTATATTTTTTCCATACATCCCCAATTATTAACACAATGTGTTAGTATTTACATTTGTTTTAGTTCATGAGAGAACACCCTCGTATTTGTATTGTTCATCAACTACCACAAGATTTACAGTGTTATACAGTCCGATGCCTTGTACAATCTATCCAAAGTGTAACTCAGTGGCTCTCACTTTCATCCCAGAGTTGTGCAGTCATCGCCTCAGTAAATTTTTGAACATTTTTCCTTAGTCCAAAAGAAAAAAATCCCATCCCCTCCTATTATTAACCTTCTTTGTCAATAATATAGTACCTTCTTTGACATTGATGCAAGAATATTACAATATTGCGGTTAACTATAGTCATAAGTTATATTAATTATATTTTTCCCATGCATCACTATATTCTTACCTTGTAAAGGTGATGTACATTTTTTCTAGTTCATAGAACATTCTTGGGTTTGTGCTAGTAACCACAATCCTCATCCACCTCCAGGCTCTCTGTGTTGCTCAGTCCCTAGATTATTCTCTAGCTTTCTTTCACTTGACATTTACCTCCCTAAACTACCCCTTTAAGCTACAATCCCATTTATAAACCAGCCTTGTTGGTTATACTCACTGTCATGTGTTACCATCAACTCTATCCATTTCCATACTTTTACAGTCAAACTAATTAAAAATTCTATGTACGTTAAGCATCATTATCCCTTCTCAGCCCTCATCCTATCTCCTAGTAATCTATAGGTTTTTAACACCATGTGTTTATTCTTCATATTTAGTTTAAATTAGGGAGACCATATAATATTTGTCTTTTGTGTCTGGCTTATTTCACTCAGCATAATGTCCTCAAGGTTCATCCACGTTGTCATACACATCCTAATTTCGTTTCTTACAGCAGGATAGTATTTCATTGTATGTATTGTATATTCCACATTTTGTTTATCCATTAATCAGTTGGTGGACACTTGGGTTGTATCCCTTGTTTGGCAAGTGTGAATAATGCTGCTATGAATCTCAACGTGCAAATGTCGGTTCGTGTCCTTGCTTTCAGTTCTTCTGAATATATTCCTAGGAATGGGATTGCTAGATCATTAGGCAGTGCTATATTCAGCTTCATAAGCTACAGCCAAACAGTCTTCCATAGAGACTGCATTATTCTCCATTCCACCAACAATGAAGGAGTGTTCCTATTTCTCCAGATCCTCTCTAACACTTGTAGGTTTGTTTTTTTTTTTAACATTCTACGAGATATATCATTTTTTTTTTCTCCAGATTTAATTTATTTAGCCCACCCCCCGTTTTGCGCTCGCTGTCTGCTCTCGGTGTGTTCTTCTTTGTCTGCTTGTCTTCTCTTTAGGCGGCTCTGGGAACTGATCCTGGGACCTTCCGGAGTGGAGAGAGGAGCTCAATCTCTTGCGCCACTTCAGCTCCCTGGTCTGCTGTGTCTCTTATTGTCTCTCTCCTGTGTCTCTTTTTGTTGCATCATCTTGCTGCGCCAGCTTTCTGTGTGGGCCAGCACTCCTGCACGGGCCAGCTTGCCTTTCACCAGGAGGCCCCGGGAATTGAACCCTGGACTTCCTGTATGGTAGATGGGAGCCCAGTTGCTTGAGCCACATCTGCTTCTCCTCATTGTAGTTCTGATTTGCAGTTCCCTAACAGCTGGTGATATTGAACATTTTTTCATGTGCTTTTTTGGTCATTTGTATTACCTCTTTTGAAAAATGCCTATTTAAGTTTTCTGCCCATTTTTAAAATTGGATTGCTTGCTCTTTTATTGTTGAATTGCATAATCTTTTTATATAGCATGGAAATCAAACCCTTATCTGATATGTGGTTTCCAACTATTTTTTCCCATTGAATAGGCTGCCTTTTCACTTTCTTCACAGAATCCTTTGAAGCACAAAAATGTTTAAGTTTGAGGAGGTCCCGTTTATCAATTTTTTCTTTTGTTGCCTATGCTTTGGGTGTAAGGTTTAAGAAACCACCACCTACTACCAGATTTTGAAGATGCTTCCTTATAATTTGGTTCCATTAGTCTATATGTCTATCTTTATGCCAGTACCATGCTATTTTTATCCACTGTAGTTAGGTAATATGGTTTAAAGCCTGGAAGTTAGAGTCCTCCAGCTTGGTTCTTCCTTTTTAAGGTGTTTCTGGCTAGTTGGGGCCCCTTACCCTTCCAAATAAATTTTATAATTGACTTTTCCATGTTTAAAAAAAAAGGCTGTTGGAATTTTTATTGGGATTTAATCTGCATATCAATTTGGATAGAATGACATCCTAATGATTTTTAGTCTTCCAGGCCATGAACATGGAATTTTTTCCCATTTATTTAGGTCTTTGGTTTTCTTTTAGCAGTGCATTGTTGTTTTCTGAATACAGGTCCTTTATGTCCTTGGTTAAGTTTATTCCTAAATATTTGATTCTTTTTGTTGCTATTGTATATGGGATTTTTTCCCTGACTTTGTCCTCAGATTGGTCATTACTTATATATAGAAATACTATTTTTTGTGTATTTATCTTGTATCTGCCACTCTGCTGAACTCGTTTATTAGCTTGAGTAGCTTTGTTGTCGATTTTTCGAGACTTTCTAGGTATAGGGTCATATCATCTGAGAATAGCGAAAGTTTTACTTCTTCCTTTCTGATTTGGATGCCTTTTATTTTTTTCTCTTTCCTGATTTCTGAAGCTAAATATTGAACAACAGTGGGCATCCTTGTCTTGTTCCCGATCTCAATGGGAAAACTTTCAGTCGTTCGCCATTGAATAAAATGTTAGCTGTGGGTGTTTTCATATATGCCCTTTATGATGTTGAGGAAGTTTCCTATCTTTGGGAGTGTTTTTTATCAAGAAAGGATGCTAGATTTTGTCAGATACCTTTTCTGCATCAATCAAGATAACCGTGTGATTTTTCTTCTTTGGTTTATTAATGTGATATATTAACTTACTGATTTCCTTGTGTTGAACCACCCTGGCATGCCTGGGATAAAACTGACTTGATCATGATGAATAATTCTTTTAATGTGTTGCAGATTAGATGAGCGAAGATTTTGTTGAGGATATTTGCATCTGTATTTATTAGGGAAATGGGTCTGTAATTTTCTTTTTTCATAAAATCTTTATCTGGCTTTGGTATTAGGGTGATATTGGCTTCATAGAGTGAGTTTGGTAGTATTCCTTCTGTTCAATTTTTTGCAAGAGTTTGAGTAAGATTGGTATTAAATCTTCTTTGAATGCTTGGTACAATTCATCTGTGAAGCCATCTGGTCCAGGGATTTTCCTTTTGAGGAGGTTTTTGATGACATTTTTTCCCCTACACTTTTAAAAATTTTATTAAAGTATATTATTCATACATGAACATACATAAAAAATAAGTTATAGAAAAGTTGTGAACTTATAAAACAAATATCATACAGGGCTCCCATATAACACCCCACACCAACATCCTGCATTGTTGTGAAACATTTGTTACAAACTGTGAAAGAGAATGTCAATGTATTGCCACTGACTATAGCCTATACCTTACATTTGGTGTATTTTCCCCTCAACCCACCTGATTAGTAACACCCTGTATTAGTAGTATATATTTGTTATAGTTCATGAGACAATGTTCTTATATTCATCCTGTTAACTACAGTCCATCCTTTGCCACTGGATTCCCTGTTATGCAGTCCCATGCCTTATACAATCCATTCAAAGTATACACTCAGTGGTTCTCATTTTCATCACAGTTGTGCTGACATCACTTCAATTTTAGAATGTTTTCATTACTCCAAAAGGAAAAATTCCATACGCTCTTATACCTATTTGTGAATATTTCTATATTAGAAATGATATAATCTTTTGCCATTGCTGCAAAAACAATACTACTGTTAACCACCAGGTATATGACTATCAGTTAAATGACTCTTTTAATCTCTTTACCTGTGATTGGTTTATTGAGGTCTTCTATTTCTTCTAGGGTCGTTGTAGGTTATTCGTATGTTCCTAGGAAATTGTCCATTTCATCATTTCATCTGCATTTGTCTAGTTTGGCATACAGTTGTTCATAGTATCCTCTTATGATCTCTTTTATTTCTTTGGGGTCAGTAGTAATGTCTACCTTTTCATTTCTGATTTTATTTGCATCTTCTTCCTTTCTTTTTTTCTTTTTTTTTTTTTTTTTTTCAGTCAGTCTAGCTGTTTGTCACTTTTGTTCATCTTGAAGATCCAAGTTTTGGTTTTGTGAATTTTCTGGGTTTTTGTTTTTTGGTTCTTGATTTCATTTAGTTCTGCTGTGATCTTTATTTCATTCCTTCTGCTTGCTTTGGGAATAATTTGCTGTCCTTTTTCTGGTTCCTCCAGCTGTATAGTTAGGTAATTGATTTTTAGCTCTTTCTTCTTTTTTAATGTAAGAATTGAGGGCTATAAATTTCCCTCACAGCATGGCTTTTGCGCGTCCCATAGGTTTTGAAGTGTTGTGTTCTCATTTTCATTTGTCTCAAGATATTTACTGAATTCTCTTGAAATTTCTGCTTTGATCCACTGATAATTTAAGACTGTGTTGTTTAATCTCCATATATTTATGAATTTTCCCTTTTTCCATTTGTTACTGATTTCCAGCTTCATTCTGTTATGATCAGAGAAGGTGTTTTGTATAATTTAAGCCTTTTTGAATTTATTGAGACCTGTCTTGTGACCCAACATATGTTCTATCCTGGAGAAGGATCCATGAGCACTTGAAAAGAATGTATATCCTGCTGTTTTGGGGTGTAATGCTCTATAAATGTCTGTAGGTCTAGTTCATTTATCATATTATTGAAGCTTTCTGTTTATCATCTGTCTAGATGTTCTATCCAATGCTGAAAGTAATGTGTTGAAGTCTCCAAATATTATCGTAGAGATGTCTATTTCTCCTTTCAGTTTTGCCAGTGTTTGCCTCGTGTAATTTGGGGCACCCTGGTTAGGTGCATATATATTTATGATGTTTCTTCCTGGTGAATTCCCCCCCCCCCTTTTTCATTTTTACCGGGAGGTCCTGGGAATCGAACCCAGGTCCCACCATATGGGAGACGGACGCCCAACCATTTGAGCCACATCCGCCCCCTGAATTGCCCCTTTTTATTAAAAATAATATCCTTCTGTGGCAGTTTGATATTACTTACGAATTCCAAAAAGAGACGTAGATTGTGTTTGTAAACTGGTCTGTTCCTCTGGGTGTGTTAACCCTATGATTATATTAGATTCATCTGAGACGTCTGATTAAATTATGTTAAAATTAGGGCTTTGATTAAACCACCTCATTAAAATGTGACTCAGCATTGAATCCCAACCAAAACAGACTCTTACATGGAAGTAGATACACAGAGGATCATGTGGCCCCTGAGGAGAGATGAGCCTGATAATTTACAACTGACCTTGTGAAAAGAATAGAGCAGCTGAGCCCAGAAAGAAACAAGCCTTTTTGCCAGCCTACAGCTCAGATCAAAAGAAGCTGGGCCCATGGAGCCTTAAGAGGAAAGAGGAAGGCTGAACCCTTGCAGATATTGTCTGCCATCTTGCTTCAACACATGGCCAATGACTGGGTGAGAAAGTACCTCTTAGGGTACCTTGAGTTGGACTCTTAGGAACTTGTGACTGTAAGCTTCTACCCCAAATAAATACCCTTTATAAAAGCCAGCAGAGTTCTGGTACTTTGCATCAGCATCCCTTTGGCTGACTAATACACCTTCCTTGTCTCTAATAACAGCTTTGCTTTTAAAGTCTTTTTCATTGGATCTAAGTATAGATTTACTCCGGCTTTTTTTTGGTTACTGCATGTGGGGAATATCTTTTTCCTGTCTCTTACTTTTAATCTATTTGTATCCTTGAGTCTAAGGTGAGTCTCTTGCAGACAGCATATAGATGGCTCATATTTTCTTATCCATTCTACCAGTCTGGATCTTTTGATTGGGGAGTTTAATCCAGTAACATTCAGTGTTATTACTGTAAAGGCAGTTCTTACTTCATCCATTTTGTCCTTTGGGTTTTATCTGTCATATCTTATTTTCACTATACTTTTTACAATTTTAGTTACTTTAGTGATATCTTCATTTCTAGACTCTCTTCCAAGCCTCTCTCCTGTCTTGTCTTTTCAGGCTGTAGCACTCCTTTTGGTATTTCCTGCAAAGCTGGTCTTTTGGTTACAAACTCTCTATTTCTGTTTTATTCTAAAGTCACCCTCATTTTTGAAAGACAGTCTCTTGCAGGGTCTTAAATATGTCATACCCCTTCCTTCTTGCCTCCGTGGTTTCTGATGATAAATCAGCACTTATTCTTATTGGGCATCCCTTGTATGTGATGCATCGCTTTTCTTTTGCTACTCTCAGGATTCTCTCTTTGTCTTTGTCATTTGACATATTGATTAGTATGTGTTAATTTGGATGGGTGAATGTTGTGCTTTTTGGACATGGATATCTCTGTCCTTCAATAGAGTTGGGAAATTATCTACCATTACTTCCTCATATATTCCTTCTGCCCCTTTCCCCTTCTCTTCTTCTGGGTCACTCATGACATGTATGTTTGCATGTTTTTTGCTGTCATTTAGTTCCCTGAGACCCTGCTCAGCCTTTTCCTTTCTTTTCTTTATTCTTTTGGGCATTCGCTTTGAGAGTCCCTTTCAGCTCACTTTGTGCTCACCCAGTGTGTTCTTAAGATCCTTAATCTCTTAGCCATCTTTTTGAATTTATTAAGGAGATTTGTTTGAACATCTATGATTAGTTGTCTCAACTCCTTTATGTCATCTGGAGGTTTAGTTTGTTCCTTTGACTGGGCCTTATCTTCCTGTTTGTTGGTATGGCTTGTAAATTTTTTCCCCCCCGTGTCTCAGCATCTGTTGATGTTTTTATTCTGGGCTTGGTTTCTCTCTTTAGTCTAGGGCTTTCTGTTGCATTGGCTTTGTGCTACATCCCTTCTTTGATACTTCATAGTGGTTCATGTTTAACCAGTCTAAAGTTTTTCAGTTCTTTTTCATCTGTTTCTTGCCCTGTCTCCCTTGCTGGTGTCAGAGTAGCTGCCGAGGATGTGGTTGGTTCTGTAAGCCTTGGAGGCTGAAGCTGCCCATGTTGCCCCAGCAACCGATGAAACTTCTCCCTGCTTTCTCCCCTGCCAGGGGTAGGGATGGAGTCTCAGCTGTAATCCAAGCGCTGCAGATCAAGACCATATGTAGTTGCCTGGAGAGTCTAATGAAGCTCCTCACCCTTCCCTTCCTTGCCTGGGGTGAGGATGGTGCCACAGCTGTGGACAGGAATCTAAGTTGTGTGAGTCAAAGCTGAATTCAGTTGGCCAGATAGAATGACAAAGCAACGCCCCCCCCCCAACCCCCAGGTGCAGGGATGGAGCCACAGGTGTGCCCAATAGTCTAGTCCATGTAGACTGAAAGTGACTGCTCTGGGAGGCTGAGGAAGCACTGTTCCTTCTGCCCTGTCGGACTAGGATGGAGCCACTGGTGTGCCCACACTTAAGCCCGTGCGGGCCAAAAGTGGTGCAGTTGCCCAGAGAGGCTCAGGAAACACCATCCCCCCTCCTGTCCTATCAGGGGTGGGATAGAGTCACAGGCCTGCCCAGCACTCTCTGTGCTGACCAGAAGCGACTCCAGTTGCCTGGAGGGGCTAGTGCAGGTTCCCCAGCTTCCTCCCTGCCGGAGGTGGGGCTGGATCCCAGGCTAGGTCAGCAAACTGACCTGGGTGGAAAGAAGCCAGTCCCTACCTTCATTGTGATTTTCAATTAGCCTCACTTCCCCTCATGCCAGGGGCGGAGTTAAAATGGAGGCAACCAACCTCTTTCCGACTTGGACAGGTTAGCTGTTCTTAGGATTGGACTTTAGTTGGCCAAATTTTCTAATCAGTAGCTGAAGTCAGTGCCTGACCATCTCTTGCTCCCTCGATTTTGGGAAAAAGACCTTTCAGCTCCCGACAGGGCATAGCTCCTGAGGTGAGGTGGCTTGTGCTGCCACTACACAATGGGTACTGGCTTCCATGGCGTGGAGTGTTCTCTTCAGGAATCCTCTCTGCAGATGGGCAGTCTCCTCCTCCTCTTTTTGTAAAGATGTTGCAGGATGCTCTTTTGGTCTCCTGGGACCTCCAAACAGGTGATTTAGATAGCTGACTGCACTGTAGGATGATAGGACTCCGCTGCCATCTTGCCCTTCCCTCAGGATTCTCAGCATTCTAGGTAGAAGGTGCTCTGGGTCTTAGCTGCCAAGGCTAGGAATTTCTTTTCCTCTCCCTCCTTATGCATCTCCCTGCAACTGTGCTTCTGCCTGAACCTGCTCCAGAGAATAATATTCTTTCATTTTATGAATCTTGCATGAGTGCCTCTTGTTAGGGAACTTTAATTCTGAATTGTAGTGGGAAGGAGCTTCTCTGTGATGCACAGGAGACCAGAAGGTTTGTGGCAGGGAGGCATTTTTGATAACAGTCAATTTGACAGATGCACAGGGCAACCAGATTCACAAGTCAGGAGTTTGAAAGAGAGGTGTGAGCTAGAGATACAAGTTTTAAAGTTTTTATCAAGACAGCATACAGCATTTAAAGTAAGCTTGCCTAGGAGAAAAGGGTACATAAGGAAATATAGGACTGCACTTTTGCCAACTCCCGTGTTAAAGGGTTTGAGAGAAGAGCAGGAATAGCAACAGAGTCTGAAATAGAGCCACCTGTGAGGGACGGAGAAAACCAGAAGATGGTGACCTGGGAACCAAGAAAAAGGTCCTGTGGGAGTGGCCTGCTGCTCACAGGTCAGGTCTGATCTGCAAATGGACCACTGGATTCAGCAGCGTGGAGGTCATTGATAATCTTGCCTAGAGAAGTTTCAGTGGCATGATGGAGGCAAAATTGGGATTAGAAAGTGGGAATAAGAGGGAAGAGTTTGTGACATGTAGCATAGATAACTTTTTAGTTTTTTTTGAAGAGTTTATACAGCCAATGATGGGAAAGTGTGTTGAGTAGGTTTTGTTTTGTTTTGTTTTTAAATGATTGGGGAATTAATAGCCCCTTGGTCTTTTGATGGGCCTAATCCAGTAGAGGTCATACAATTGATGCTTTTGGAGAGGAAAAGGAGGGCTAGCAGCACTCCTGATGAGGTGAGGGGGGCTCTGTGCAGGAGGAGGGAAGGCAGGGGGAAAGAGATTGTGGGGTCCGGCAGATGGGTGTGGGCTGCGGCCGTCTGCAGACTCTTTCTTTTCTTCTTAAACAGCACATCTTTATTGTTGCCTCTTTCTGTGGGTCAGGCGTCTGGTCCCCTCAAAGCTGGGTCCTCTGCTCAGGGTTTCGCAGGCTGTAGTTGGTGTCATCCAAGGCTGTGTCTCCCTTGTGCTCACATGGTTGACAATTCATTTTCGTGCAGCTACAGAACTCTTGGCAGTCACAGGTTCTTTTCTGAGGGCCTCCGTTTTCTCAGGGAAGTAGGAAGCAAAGTCACCTCCGGTGATGAGGATGGGGAAGGAGGAGGTGAAATAGCTGCCCTGGGAGAGTGATGGGATAGGTGACCCAGAGGAAGACTGCTGGCAGCCTGAGGGACCATTTGAGAATTGTGGTTGTAAATTTACAGTGGGACTAGCCACGGGCCACGGTGGGTTTCTCCATCCAACTCAGTTACATGCTTATTTATAGTAAATGTTTTCTTATTTAATCCTCACAATAACACATGAGATAAGTACAGTTACATTTTACAGACAAGGAAACTGAGGCAGAGAGTAGCTGAGGTTCATGGCAAGTATGTGTTGGAGCTAGGATTCAAAATCTGAGAGATCCTATTTGCGTGAACGTTACACTGTACCATAAGCGCATTTCCCCCCCGCCCCACCTAACTACACTATTCACACAAGATGTCAAACGTTTCATGTATCCCCATGGTGGGACGGGCATTAGATCCTAATTAGCATCTCAAAGATTAAGGAGAGTGGGTAAAGAAAGTCGATTTACCTCCATTGAGCTACTTAGGTTGGCCCAGCGCCTCAGGCACCTTTGGGGACTGAAGTATTTTTCTAAGGTGGAATTTTCACCAAGCTTTATGTTGTCCTATTCTTAACTACAACCTTCAGGGATAAGAATTGCCCCATTTTACAGATGATGAAGTAGGTTTCAAGCGGTCAAGTGACTTGTTCAAGATAACACAGCTGTTGAGTCATCCGAGGTCTGTGCTCTTTCTCCTGGGGGGCCAGAGTCCCACATGGAAAGACTTGTCATTGTACTAAAACACAAATTTGCATATTTCCAGTACAGGCTATTACAGGGTAATGAATGAAAATGAAAGGGTTCCATATTACAAATTATGATGCAGGCAATAGGACTAGGAAATGTCATAAAGCAATTTCTTTAACACATGTTCACTATGTTGCTGTTATATCATAAAGGTCTTAACATAAAGGAAAAACAGAAATACTGTTTTAGTTGCTCAGAAAACCATGGTCCAGATGTACCTGGAATACTTAGTTTGGTTCTGGTATTTGAATCTTAAATATTAATTAAAATGATTGAAGAAGATTTTATATGAAAGTGAAGTAATATATGATTAGGGATGACTTGATTTTGAAAAAATTTGGGACTGAGAAAGAGGCAGTGTGATTGCTGTAAAATTCAGAAGTTTCTGGGCAGAATGAAAGTTAATATGTTCATTAAATAAGAGTAAAATACTTTTGGTTTTGTTGATTTTCTCTATTTCATTTATTTCTGCTGTAATCTTATTTATCCTGCTTGCTTTGGGTTTCATTTGTTATTTTTCTAGTTCTTAAGGCTAGGTAGGTTTTTTGTTGTTGTTTGTTTGTTTTTAATTAGAGAAGTTGTAGGTTTACAGAAAAATCATGCAGAAAGTACAGTTTCCATATATATCTCACCCCCTTAGTACAGTTTTAATACTTTGCATTAGTGTGGTACCTCTGCTACAATCGATGAAAGAATATTATTTACTATAAACCATAGTTTTATTAGGGTTCACTGTGTTGTACAGTCCTATTTTATTTTTATTTTTATTTTAGTAGCATATACAACCTAAAATTTCCTCCTTTAACCACATTCAAATATATAATATATATAATATAGGCATTTACAGCTATACAGTTTTCTGTAAGCACTGCTTTTACTAGATCCTGCAAGTCTTAGTATGTTGTGTTTTGTTTTCATTCATCTCAAAATACTTTTAAATATATTCTTTGGCCCACTAGTTATTTAGGAGTGTGTTGTTTAATTTCTACATATTTGTGAGTCCATTTACATTTAATGTAATGACTGATATGGTTGGGTGTCATCCCCTCAACCTTATTATTTGTCTCTGCTCTTTGCTCTTTTTTTGCTCTTGTCCTGTTGTCTTTTGGGTTCATTGGGTATGTTTTAAAAATCCATTCTGTCTCTCTCTGGCTGGTTAGCTTTTTTTTTTTTTTTTTTTTTTTTAAGTGGTTACTCTAGTGATTATAACAGTGTATCCCTACCTTGTCATTTTTGATTTAAGAACTTTACAATGGCATAATTCCATTTACCACCTCATTCCTTGCTCCTGGTATTATTGTTGTCATATATTTTGTACAGTTGTTGTAAACCTTAAATATATTATTGTTTTTTTAAAAAATTATCTTTTATATTACCCCCATGTTTACCATTTCCAGTGTTCTTCATTTCTTCCTCTGAACTGACTTTCCCTCTGGGCTTCGTTTCACTCCAGCATGAAGGGAAGCATTTCTTATAGTGTGGGTCTGTTGGTGACAAGTTCTCTTCATTTTCTTATGTCTGAAATGTCTTTATTTCACCTTTTTTTTTTTTTTTTTTACTTTGCATGGTTATTCCCATAATCTCATTCTGGTAATTAATTTTTGAATGGGAGGAAAAGGGATTGATGTAATAACACACATAAAAATACACATCCCAAATTTATAGTATATGCCTGTTGTGGATACAGTATAAATTAATAGCTGTAGTTATAAATTATTGTAATTACAAAATTTGTGATGGTGGAAGGGGGTGTAGGGTGTTCATTTAAACCTGATGCCTCTATGGGAATGTTTTATACCTGTGACTATTGTTTTGCATGTTTCACCTTCATTTTTGAAGGACATTTATACTGGCTGTAGAGTTTTAGGTTGAGTTTTTTTGTTTTGTTTTTTTCTTTTTAGTCATTGTATTGCCTTATTCTGGTGAGAAGTCAGCTGTTGTTTTTATTAGTGTTTCCCTGTATGAAATGTGTCTTTTTCTCAGACCCCTTTAAGGTTTTGACTATGCTGTACTTCCGTGCAGTTTTCTTTGTGTTCCTCCATCCTGGAATTCACGGGGTTCCTGGCTGTGTGTGCTTGTCAAGGCTTCTAGAAGGTCGCTAAACTAGGGGTGCTGAAAGTTGATAACCTTAGCTTTATTTTGGATTATCTGAATGTTTTTTAGATTTCCATTTGAGTTTATCTAGTGTGCTTTTTGGCTCTATCTCTCCATTGTCATCCCCCCCCCCCTTCTTTAAGGAAGTACTGGGGATTGAATGCAGGACCTCATACATGGGAAGCAGGGGCTCAATCACTGATCTACACCTGCTCCCCTCTCTCTAGTTTTTTAAGTGGTTGCTGTAGGGATTACATGCTTCTCTTTCCACAGTCTGCTCATACTCAGCATTTTCCCACCTCAAGTGGACTCTGGGAGACCTTACCTCCATAGAGCTGCCTTTGCTCTCCTCGCCTCATCTTGTGGTGGTTTTATGGTTCATGCCTGCTCCCTCTGGAATCCCATCGTACAGCTTCATATATTTTGCTTTCAACCATCAAACACATTTTAAAGAACTCATGAAGGGGAAGAGTATCCTCTGATATTAGCCCTGATATTTATTACTTCTAGTTCTGTTGCTCTTCCTTCATTCTTGATGTCACAGGTTTCCTTCTGGCATCATTTCCCTTCTGTGAGAAGAGCTTCCATTAGTTCTTTTAGAGCAGATCTGCTGGCAAGGAATTATCTTTGTTTTCTTTCATCTGAAAATGGCTTTATTTCACTTTCATTTCTGAAGGAAATTTTTGCTGGATATAGAATTTTATGTTGCCAGTTCATTTTATTTCACCACTTGAAAAATTTTGTCTCACTTCCTTCTGGCCTCTATGGTTTATGATGAGAATTCTGCAGTCATTCGAATAGGTTTTCTCCTTTGGGTTATAGGTCTCTTTTTTGGGCAACATTCAAGATATTTTCTTTGTTTTATGTTTATACCTGGGACGTTTTCAGCCATTCATTCCTCAGGTATTTTTTTCAGCATGTTATTTTTTTCCCTCTTCTTTAGGGCCTCAGTGACACGAATGTTTGACCTTTTGTTATTGTTCTATTGGTTCCTGAGGCTGTGCTCATTTTTTTTTTTTCCCAATATTGATACTCTTTATTTTTCAAATTGAAAGATTTCTGTTGCCTTAAATTGGAGTTCACTGATTCTTCCCTGTTATCTCTAATCTGCTGTTGAACCGATTCAGTGATTTTGTTCTTAAATTTCCATTTGGTTCTTTATGTCTTCTATTTATTTAATGAGACTTTCTCTTTTTCCCCATTGTTTCCATTATGTGTGTGAATGCATATAGAAATATTTATGTAATTGCTGCCTTATTATTTTTTAAAAATTTTATTTATTCTTTTTTAAGTTTCTTTGTAATTACCGCTTTAAAGTCTATGTTGGATAATTCCAACATTACTGTCATCTCAGCATTGACTGAGAAAATCTGATTTTCTTTTCCCATAGGAATTGAGATTTATCCAGTTCTTCCTATGCTCGGTAAGTTTCGATTGCATCCCGCACATTTTGAGTATTATGTAAAGAGATTCTGGGTCTAGTTAAATCTGCTGATTTGATGGTAGTGTGAATTCTAGTTGTCTTTGGTCACCAACCTGCTCCTGTTTCCTCTTCAAAGTCATCAGATAGCTTCTGCATTTACTCTGCCCGGGTTTCTACCTGCGTCTGTGGTGCTTCCTCTGCTTCACCTAGAGGTGGAATGCTCCTCACTTCACAGATTGCTTCTGCTGCATGTGCTGTCCCAGTTTCAACTGGGCCGTTGGCTGCCCATATTTTTTGTGTCTCTAGGAGAGGATCCTCCTTGTTACTTCTTGACTTTGATGGCAAGCCTTGCCAGAGGCTGCTTTTGGAGTCTCTGTCGGGCATGGCATCATGTAGGTATGCCACGATTGCCATTAGTTCTTCAGAGTGTGATGGAAAAGACTCCTTGTCTTGGATGTACTGCCTGTGCAGTGCCCAATTGATTTGAGTAGAATAGTGTGTACTTGAGATTTTAAGGCTCTCATACAGTAGACTTTTATGGAGGTAATATTTTCTGTGAAGAATTGAAGAAAGGTCTCACTTTGAATTTCAGATCTCATCCTTCTTCCCAGGTTGATGTTCACTGAGTTATTTGATCTCTCTCCATGTTTTTCTCAACTGTTAAGTGGAGAGCATTATAACTTTCATAACATCATGAGTGACAAAATATATGGCTTATAGCACATGGCTAATCATACACATAATTAAGAGCTGTTGTATTTTAGGTCAGAATCAGCCTGATGTTCAGCAAACACAGTTCCTGATGGTGCAGTGGTTTTCTGCTCTGGGAACTTAAAGCCCGTTCCTAATGATTCCCTAATTTATTTTTTGTATTATTTTTTCCCTAATTTTATTTTGACGGGTCTAAGAACTAGAAAACAGTATATATTTGTCATTTGCTTTGCATACATAATAGGTAATTTGTAATTGTTGTTATTGATTTTTCAAAATCCAGTGACTTTACTGCTTCTTTTCCCTTAATGAATTCATCTGGTCAGTAGCTTAGTACTTGTTGGATGAGAAACCCTCTTCCAGATTCTGGCACAGAGATGAATGAGACACATTATCCCCACCTCTGAGCAGCTCCACAGTCTGGTGTTAGAGAATATTTTTGGCTAGAAAATTCTTTTTGAAGCATAAAGATGCCTTTATTTGCCCAGATGATTTTCATAATCCTATTTGCTTTCCTTATATATGTTTGGTTTTTCCCAAAGTTACTTCTGACCTGTGTTCTTTCAGGATGCAGGTTACAATTTGCCTAAGTGCAGAAACTACGGGTAGACTGAGCTTGGAAGGGCACCCATGTGAGGTGGTCATACAGTTTGGACATTGGGGAGTCTCACAAATGACATAAATTTTTAGAACGTTATAGGTTAAGAAATAGTGAGTTTGGGCCCTATTTAGCAGTTTGCAACAAACAATTTCTTTTCTCAGGCCTTAGCCTTCATGCTTAATTCCAGCCAGATTTTTTGCGATTTGTCAGTATGGCATACTGAAAGTTACTCAGCTTTTGGAAGAGTTTTTATGTCATGCTTGCTTTGGAAAGTCCAGATCATGTTTTTTGCATTAGCAGTAATTTTCTGTGGCTAATTTGGGAAGCCAGAATAGAATCATGATTTTAAGAGTGCTCATAGCTAGCATTTGAATCCCTAATCTCTCCCTTGTTTGCTGGTGTGTGACCTGGGAAGTGTCTTAGCTTCTTTATGACTTAGTTTCCTTATATGTAAAGTGGAGATAATAGTGACTACTTAGGGCTGTAAGGATTCCGTGAGATAGTCCTTGTATAGCCTTTAGGATAGGAGAGTGCCTACCTGCACCAAACACTCCATAAGTGTTCAGCTGCCACTGTTAGGGTGATTGTGGTGGTTATTCGGACTTAGTGAGGGAAGGATGACAGAAGGCTGTCCATGTTGGATTGTGCAGTGAAAGAACATTGTAGGCAAGGTAATGAAGGAAATAATCTAAGTGTTATTGAAGTTAACTTTAATGAAATTAGCTTTAGAGGGCGCGACTGGTGGAAATTTTGGTTTGTAGGTTAGAAAGGATAAGGGCTTAGATCTTATACCTATTTTAAAATATGCCCATTGATATCAGATTAAGGTAAGTGGGTTCTGCAAAAACGGTAGGGAGTATTCGTTTTGCAAATATCTTTGGAGAGTTGAGGGTATATTTCATTGTATCATAAGCCCAGCTTAATGTTTCTTTATCTTTTTGGGGCACATTTAAGCATTTTAATTATACAATATGGGAAATATTTGCTTTTATGCCTTATTTGAACTAACTCAATTTTATGCTATTTTATCAGTTTCATAGTTAAACTGTTAGGATTCATGGTTTTAATAAAGGCAAACTGAAGGATAAGTAGGAGTGCTGAAATACAGCATGCATTGAGTTGCCTGTGTTAAAATCGCAAGCAAGCAGTAGGCCAAGTGTGGATAACATGGAATGTCATTACTTGCTTGAATTCTCCTTTGAATACAGAGTAAAACCTGGAGCAATTATCAGTTTGTGGTAAAGGCACTCAAAGCCATTATATCCATCTGTCCATTCATTCGGGCAGACATACATACATTAAATGTCTGTTGATGATTTGTGTTAGGTGCTGTTAGGGACTGTGCATACTGTTGTGTACACAGTGGTGAACAGAAATCAAATGTGGTGAGCAACTGGGATGGTTCGTTCTGCATTTAGCAAGGAGTAGGAGGAGAGTGTGTGAGTAGCACAGTAAGCAGACATGGCCTTTGGCATCCCTGGATGCTTGTACACACTTTCTTTAGGGCTTTTTCTATGGGACTTCTCGTTGACCTCTGTCGTTACATAGATCTCTGTGCCCAGCACCTCAGCAAGAGTTTGTTGATGTTCACGTTTTGGTGAAGGACATTCTCCTGTGACTTTCCAAGGTAGGTGCTTGGAAGGTAAAACTTGAGACCTTGCATAATTGAAAACTTGGTTCGTAGTTTGGCTGGATATAGGATTCTATGTCACCGTTCATTTTCTTTCCTAACTTCAAATACACTGCTCCATTGCCTTCTTGTTAGTGTTAGTTTTCAGATTCCAAAGTTCTCCTGATTTCTGACCTTTGTGTTTTCTCCCATCGTTGTAAGCTTGTGGGAGTTTTACCATTTGTCCACTTGATGGTGTTTCTTGCTGTGGGGTTGTTTTCATCTCCTGTGTTTAGTCAGACTTGAGGACCCTTCATTCCAGGAACTCATATTGTTTAGTTCTAGGAAAACTTTGGAATTATTTTGCTGGTGATCCCTCCCCCTTCCCCCCCTTATTTTGTCTCTCTGTCTGGAGCTCCGGCTATTCAGATGATGGATCTCCTGGACAGTCTTGCAATATTCTTGTACTTTCATTCCCACAGTTTTTTCTTCTCTTTCTCTTTCTCTTTCTCTTTCTCTTTCTCTCTCTCTCTCTCTCTCTCTCTCTGTCTCTCTCTCTGTCTCTCTCTTTCTCTTTCTCTCCCCCCCATTTGCTTTAAACTTTCTCTTTAGTTTTTTATTTGTACAATCAAGTTTAAAAAATTTTAACAACCTTTTTTTGTTCTTTTTAAAAAGAGCATCTTGTTTTTGATACAATATTGCAGTGTCTTCTCTCCTTATTACTGAGGATTTTGGTAGTAATCCTTTGTTTTTTGAATTTTTTTCTTTGTATTATTTGTTTCCTCCAAGTTATTTGTCTTTTTCCATCTGTTTTAGGCTGTCTTCTGTGATAGAGGCTTTCTTCACTTGTCTGGTAACATTTCCCTGTGGGGAATCAAAAAACTCTTTGGAAGCTCTAAGCACATGTATCAGGATATTCTAAGAAGGCCATTTGTTGGGGGAATCCCAATGTTGGTATCTTTAGGTCTTTCCTCTTGGGCTGATCAGATTCCCTAAGAATATTCTTCTAATCTCTTTGCTGCAGGGTAAAGAGCTGACTACCAGATTTTTGGGAGTTGAGTGCAGTGGGTGGGTTGGGAACAAGTTGAGCTGCGTGCCTGCAGGGTGGTGGGGGACCTGGAGGCTTCCCTGTTCAGTATGTGGGCAGCTCAGTACAGCTAGGCAAGTGGACTCCAACCCAGAGATTCTCTGCTTTCTCCAGAGAATGACTGTGCTATCTCTGTCAGGGTAAAGAAGACGGGTCACATGGAGGCATAGCCTTGCGGTTTCTAGCTACAGTTTATACTGCTTTCACCCAATCTTCCTTATTTTAGACCTGCTACCTTCCTTACCTCCACTTCTGCCTGCATTTAGTGCTGCAGTTCTGAACCCCCCTGAGGGTACTGCTGAGTACCTAGAATTGGTTCTGATATTTTCCTACTGCTAGCTTAGGATCTGGCTTTCTTGGGCCTGCTGAGTTATTTACTGTGTTTCCAACCTGCTTTCCAGCTTCCAAAATGTTGCTGTATTTTCTCCTTGCAGTAAAGAAGCTCATTGTAATAGAGCTCTGAAAAAGTTGTGAAATAAAGACTGCTTTATATATGCATGTTGTCTTTTCTTGTCAGGTTCTTTTTGACTACCATGGAAAGAGGAAGCAGAAACTAGAAGTATTTTTTTAAAATCATCATTTGATTTGATCACAGAGATATTGTGGCCTTCTGAACTGTGAGTATAAATCTTGCTATGCTTGTTTCTTTTTTTTTTTTTTCCTCCTTTCACCTGTCTTTTAGGGTTTCTTTGACATATAGGAAAAACAAGCAACAGGTAGCTGGTTTTGCAGGGGAGGGAGGGAGAAAAATACTATTTTCTAACTGTATAAGCTCTTTAGTACCTGCAGTGTGTAGGTCCTTGTATAGAGACTTTTTCTGAGACAGGCTGGAGTGTAATGATAATTGTTCATAGGAATAATAGCAGCCACAAGGTCTGGAATAGGCCTGTGTGTTGTGAACAGTGTAGGGGACTGTTCCTCACTGAGGTGCCGCACACACCCTATGAGGAAGATGTACTCTTCTCCCCTGTTTTACTTTTGTGTAAACAAATACAGAGAGGCTAAAGGTTACTTAGTAAATGGCAGAACCCAGTTGCTCTGGCTTCAGAGAGAGTGCTCCTAGCCATTACCTTATTCTCATGGGTTCTGGATTCAGATACTGGCTCAGCTGCCTAAATTATCTTTTCCACCTTAATCAAATAATTTAATCTTCCTAAATTTAGCCTTTTCTTCTGTGGAAGGGGATTATTTTGGGCCCTACTTCACAGGCTTATTAGGAAGATGCTATTGAGATAGGAAGTGTCATGTGCTCAGTACTCAGAAATGGTCGCAATTACTATTCAGTGGTGTTTTTCTTATTTTAATGAGAGGAAAACTGGGCCCCAGAGATATTACATTACTTGACCATGGAACCACAGCTGAGGTTCTACTTCAGTTTGTCTTTTTTAAAGGCTGTTTTTTCTTTTAGGTCTGGTGGTAAGTCAAGGACAGATATATTAATACAAGATTCATCAATCTTCTCTTGTAGTATTGGCATTGATAAGCATTTCTGTTTTAATAATATGTTGCTGCGGTAAAAGCCTCATTAATTTGGACTTCATGGATTCAGAGTCCATGATAACCTAAAACTATATTGAATTTTACCTTGGCAAGTGTCTTTGGAATAAAGGACCTGGATTGTTTTACACCTTCATTTGAGGGTCAGTTCACGTTCCACCTTTGTACTCCTTTCTCCCCCAGATCCATTTCTGCAGAAATTAGGGATTAGGGAATGGAACTTATGTGATGCAGTTTGTTTCCTAGCAGAGCCTGGAAGTCTTGCTCCTGTTTTTCTAATGCCTCCCTGCTCTTTAGCTAAGGGCAAGAGCCTCCCCTGTGCCGTGTGCTGTGCTAGGTGATGGGGTACAGGGGTGGTGATGTTAGAGGTCATGAGATGCTCACAGCCCAGCTATGTGCATCCCTTGTTTAATTCACAAAGTGGTGCATAATGAATGTTTAATGCTTGGCACAAAATAGGAGTTTTCTTCTCTTAGTAGATCCTGATGAGAAAGAGAATATCAAATATAACTTTTCATCAACAATTAGTTATAAAAATAAGTAATCTTAGAATAGCACAAGACAATTTCAATATTTAGCAGAAGTTATATGAATTTTTTTTTTTTTTTTTTTTAAAGATTTTATTTATTCATCCATCCCCCCCTTGCTGCTCGCGCTCGCTGGGTCAGCCAACCACGCCACACGGGCGGGCCCGCCCCTACCAGGAGGCCCCGGGAACCGAACCCGGGGCCTCCCACACGGCAAACGGGAGCCCCACCGATTGAGCCACAGCCGCCTCCCTGAAATTTTTATCCTTAATGTAATGTGCAGTGAAAAGAAGAAAAGGGGAGTGGTGAGATGGCAAGCCATGAACCAAGAGCCAGCTTGTTGGCTCATTAGAACCTTTAGTCCCAGGGAATAACCCACTAACCTGGTTTGGCTTCTTTTTCTTGCCTTTGAAAATGTATAAACCCAGAACAAGAACTTCATGATCAGTGTTCCTATATTTTTTCTCCCAATTCTGGACAAATGATCAGGTCCCAGGAGTAAGTCTGACCTTTCACAAAGAGAATTTAGTGATACTATGCTGAGATTTATTATAAGGAATTGGCTCATGCAGCTGTGGGGCTGGCGAGTCCAAATTCCATAGTGCAGGTCGCAGGCTGGAAGCTGGTAAAGGTAATACTAAAGTCCTGAATCTGAGTTCTCCAGGGAAACTGGCAGGCTGGAAATTATGGCAAAGGCTGATGTTGAAGTTTTGAGGCAGAGTTCTTCTGATCCCTAGAACCCTCAGTGAGGCCCTCCCACTTTATGGAGGGTAAGTTGATTATAGATGTTAATTCCATCTACAAAATACCTCCACCGTAACAGCTAGCACAGTGTTTGACCAAAAACTGGGCACCATAGCTTAGTCAAGTTGACACATAACATTAACCATCACAAGCTCTAAAACAATTTCCCCAAGAATTAATAGCTGGCAAGTGTTGGACCTGGGAATTGAAATAAGATTTCTTAGACCATGTTCTCTGCCCCATTCTGCTCTGCCCACTTGGTGATTGTAGATGGACATGGAGCCAAAGCTCTTTGCTTTTTATTTCCTCTCATTTCCAGAAGAGACTTTTAAAACCAGGTAGTAAAGAGAACATTTTACTTCTTAGTCACTTAAAAAGCCTGTGCTGGGAAGCGGCTGTGGCTCAGTCAGTGGGGCTCCCGTTTACCATATGGGGGGCCCCGGGTTCGGTTCCCGGGGCCTCCTGGTGAGGGCGGGCCCGCCCGCACGGCGTGGTTGGCTGACCCGGCGAGCGTGGGCAGCAGGGGGGGGATGGGTGAATGAATAAGTGGAGTCTTAAAAAAGAAAAAAAAAAAAAAAGCCTGTGCTGTGGTACCTTGCTATACTGTACATTTCAACTTATAGACTCTGCCTATAAGAACTTTAAACAGGCTTACATGGAAAATGGGACATTCAGATTGTTAAACACATTGATTATGAGGTTTTAATATTGTCCTAAAGCCTGAGCATAGAACAAACAGAATACTTGAATCCATTAATCTTAAACTGTATATTTCATGTATTGATTCATAGAAAAATCCTCGTGGAATATCTGTTACACTTAATAAAATTGATGTCTGGATATCTAATCCTGTTTGTCAGTGAAGGGATGAATGCTGCTGTACCATTCCATTTTTCTGGACAAGAACAATGGTGGGAAATTTAAGCAGCTGCTCTGTGTTTAGCTAAATTCAGGAGATTGCAAGCACGGGACTTGGAAAAATGGCATTGAGGCATGTAAGTACAACTTTCATCTATGTAGCGTGGCTGTAGAATCCCTGAGGAAAAATAGCCACCCATCATGGGCTCTTGAACAACCAAGAGAGAAGGACTTGGTTCCTTTGAATAGAAGCATTGCTCAGTTTGAAATGCTGAGGCAGTTATAAGAAATACGGTCTGTAGTTTTCATGGTTGCAAACTCCAGGACCCCTCTTATGTACGCTTTATGTGGGAATTCTCATGTATACTTAGGCCGCTGTGTTTAGTTCTGTGGGTCCCTGTGTGGCATTGTGATGAGCTGCCTAAAACTTCTCCTGTATTCTCAAGTTTTGTGACGAGCACATCCTTCCAGTCTTGCTTACATTTGTGATTCAGGAATTATGGATGAAGAAAGCAGTCATGATCATAATAGCTGTCAGTTTTGTGTCAATCACTGTGTACATTCAAATCTTACTTAATTCTTCATAGCCCCTCAAGAGAGTAGAGATTACTATTCCTACTTTATAACGGAAGCTAAGAAATTTGTCCAAGGCTGCACAGCTGGCAAGTGACAGTGTCAAGCTCTCAGACCCTTTCCTTAAAGCTATCTTTGGCCTCATCACCCAGCTGCTGTGGAGACCTGTGTCTAATCAGGAAGGCAATAGCGCCACCTGCTCAGCTGCCAGCAGGACCTCTTTTTAAAGTGTATCAACCATGTTCAATATTATTACTGTTTCCGCAAAGCATCATTTGTGTTCCTGGCTCATACCGAGGAAAGAATGTGGTTTATCATATACTTGTGAAAACATGGAAATTTTGGTTTCCTGACCATAGAAATAGGCAGGTAACTTTTCCTATAATTTTTACATTCAGAGCAAAGGTGGGAAAGAGGATTTTTTCCTCTCATAGTGTTTTTTGCACATTATAGAACATTTGCGGCAGGGGTGTTGGAAGTTGGAGAGTTGGGATGGCAAGGAAGCATTTTTGTTTACTCAAGGGCTCTGAATGGCATAATATATGAACCTTTCAGCAATTCTTCTTTGGTAAATTACTGTATTAAAAAGGATAGGTATCTCAGTAAAAATTTCATTTAAATAAATTGCCAAAAGATTTGAACCAGCATTTCATCCATTTCATATGGATGACAATAAGCACATGAGGGGAGCAGATGTAGCAAGTGGTTGAGCACCTGCTTCCCATGTATGAGGTCCTGGGTTCGATCCCCGATACCTCTTAAAAACAACTCCGGGGAGCTGGTGTGCTCAGTGGTTGAGTGCCAGCTTCCCACATACGAGGTCCTGGGTTCAATCCTTGGCCAAAGCACATGAAAAGCGGCTCAACATCCATAGTCATTAGGAAAATACAAATTAAACTACAGTGAGATACCATTGTAACACTATTAGAATGGCTAACATTAAGTCAACACAGCAAAAACTCACGTGCCAGGTGACAAGGATGCGGAAAAATTAGAATTGGGTACTTTGCTGGTGGGAATGTAAACTGGTATGACCTTTGGAGAACAGTTTGGCAGTTTCCTATAAAATTAACCATATACTTCTTTTACAACCCAGTATTCCTACTTTTAGATATTTATCTAAGAGAAATGAAAACATATGGCCACACAGATTGTATGCAAATGTTTATAGCTGCTTTATTTCTAATTGCCAAAACTGGAAACATCTCAAACGTTCATCAGATATTGAGCGGATAGACAAATTGTGGTCCACTTATACAATGGAATCCTATTCGTCAACAAAAAGGAAGAAACTACTTCTGTATTGCATGAACTTTTTTGCCTTCCGTCTGACTGCATCCCTGGTGTGCACGGGCCTGCGACTCAGCAGGCACCCTGTGCATATGGTAACTCCACACGCACTGCCTGCTGCTCTCCTCCTTGACTTTGGGTGGTTTGGGAACAGGAGGGAGGTGGCTAATTGGCCTTGCATATCTTCTCTGATTTTGGCCATATATATATATTTTTTTAATTTATTGAAGTCTATCATTCATACATGAACATAAACATACCTAACATACATAAACAATAACATAAACAATAAGTGTTCAGTAAACATTTGTGAACTTGCAAAACAAACATGCATAGCATCATACAGGGCTCCCACCCATCACCCCACCACAAATACTTTGCATTGTTGTGAAACATTTGTTAACAAATTATGAAAGAGCATCGTCAAAGTATTATTACTAACTATAGTCCGTATCTTACTCCCCTATACTTTTTAAAGTATTTATTTATTTATTTACTTACTTACTTTCAACCATTTTTCCTTTTTGCCCCCCCCCCCCCCCCCCGTTTTTTCTGGTTTTGTGTCCATTCGCTGGGCAACTCCCTGTGTCCGTTACCTGCCCTCTCCTGTCATCCCTCTCTCCCTGTCCTCACCAGGACTCGATCCTCGGAACCTCCAATGTGGGAGAGAGGTGTCCTACCACCTGCGCCTAACTGGTTTTTTGGCACATCTCGTCTTAGCTCTCCCTTGTGTCACTCTCCTGTTAAGGCATCATCTTGCTGCATGGCTCACGGGACCTGATGACACACCCATGCGTGGGGTCTGGCCCTTTGTTTTTCACTGGGACTCTATTGTTACCTTCGCTCTGGTTTTGAAGGCTCAAGGAGTGTTGTGATGCCCTTATGGTTCCTTTCGGCTGGGTGGTAGTCTTGCTGTAGTGGTAACATCCTGCCATTGCCTGAACTTGGAATTCATAGTGTCGTCATTCCAGTTGAATTATGTATGGTGTTGTTTTACTACACCTGCTGCATTTAATTGCCATTTAAAATGTCTTCAAAAAGGTTGTGTTATGATTCACTATCTAATTGAAAAGTTATTGTATATGCAGAATATCACAGACTTAGAGGTTTCATGAATTTTAAAATTTAACCAAATTAATTTTTACAGAACAGTTAGAAAAATAATGCAAATCCCAACATACCCTAGATACCCAGATTCACCGATATTAACATTTTGCCACATTTGCCATATCATTCTATCCATTCATCTTTGTCAGTCTATTTTCTGATCACTTGAGTGTAGGTTGTATACATCCCAAGAACAAGGACATTTTTACATAACCCCACTATAATTAGTATAATTGTCAAATTTACCCAATGTATCATTGGCACAACACTGTTATCTAATATAGTCCATATTCCTATATTTGCCAGTTGCTCCATTAATGTCCTGTATGCAGTTAGAGAGTTCTGAGGCTGTCTTTGATTTTTCAGGAGCCAATCTAGAATCACAGGTAGCATTTAGTCTCTTTTTAGTCTGGTTCTGTTTCTCAGTCTATCTTTGAGAAGAATACAGACTATTTATTTCATAGGTTGTCCCCCAATTTGGGTTATATGATACTTTCTTGTAATTAGATTAGCTTTTGCATTTCTTGGTAGGCTTATCAAAGAAATGAGACTCTTAGTACATCATGTTAAGATGGCACATGATTGATAACTGTTCATTCTATTACTGGTAATGTTAATCTTAAATCAGTGACTTTCAAAATGTGATCTCTGGACCACCATCACCTAGGAATTTGTCAGACATCGAGAGTCTTGGGCCCTAACCCCTGACCTGCTGAATCAGAAACTTTGGAGGGAAACGGATGTGGCTCAAGAGGTTCGGCGTCTGTCTACCATATGGAGAGACCCGGGTTCGATCCCCAGTACCTCCCAGTTAAAAAAAAACAAACAAAACAAAAAAAAACTTTGGGAAGCGGCTGTGGCTCAATCAGTAGGGCTCCCGTTTACCATATGGGAGGCCCTGGGTTCGGTTCCCGGGGCCTCCTGGTGAAGGCAGGCCCGCCCGCACGGCGTGGTTAGCTGACCCAGCGAGCACAAGCAGCAAGGGGGGGATAAATGAATAAATAAATAAAATCTTTAAAAAAAAAAAAAAGAAACTTTGGGGAAAGGGGTGGGATTCAAGGGGATTTTGCTATATCTAAAATTCGAGAATTGCTGAATTTAGGAGATCAAAGTTATAAGATGGTGCCTGCCAAGTTTCTCCACTCTAAAACGAGCATTTACCCTTGGTAATTAATGAGGGAGTCTGTAGGGAAATATTTGAGACATGTGACCTTTCAAACTTTGAACCTAATAGTTTGAACCATCCATTGATGATTTTTGCTTGAAATAGTTATTACTAGGTACTTAGGAAATAGTGATTTTACTTATATTTCTCATTTATTAGTTTGCATTTTACTGTAATGAGGAATTCATTGATTCAGTATCGGTATGGCATACTCATGGATTCTTATTTTATTCAATGGCTTATAACTCATACTTTCTTCATTTTGATGCTAAAATTGTTCCTGATTTGGCCAGTACAAACTCTTTTAAGATCGTCTTCTGTGTCCATTTGACATGTCCCCATTATTTTTTGAGCATTTTCTTAGTTTTGGATCCAATAAGATGTTCCAGACACTTTTTGTAATTTACCTGCCCCACCCTGGAATCAGCTGTTTTTGCAAGTAGTCCTTGTTCCTTTTAGCGGGAAATGGAATTTCGAGACCAAGATCTGGGTGCTAAGGTGTGCTAATTGTCACCAGGTTGTGTGTGTCTTTTTGTGTGTGTGTGTGTGCATGTGCATGTGTATTTATTCCCTCCACTCCCAAATCATGCTTTCCTTCATGATATCTCTTATTTCAGCTCAACACCACAGGGTTCCTTCTGCCTTTTTACAGTCCATATTTGTATTTTTCTTTTCCCTGAGCACACTGGATGCCAGCACCATCGGTATATTTACTAATTTCTGCATTCTTACAATTCGTACAAATAATTCCAGAATTGCTATACCCATACCACTACAAACAAAAAACCTGCTTAGTAGACCTTAACATTTGTTCGTATTCTTTTCTCTGTAGTCTGAGGGTATAGAAAAAAATAGTTTAGATGGAAAGACTCAAGTGGGTTGAAAGTAAAAGAATGGAAAAAGAGAGTATCATGGAAATAGTAACCAAAAGAGCTGGAGTGACTTTATTACTATCACACAAAATAGAGTTTAAGACAACATTTTTAGGTACAAAGAGGGACATTTATTTCCTTATGATAAAAGGATGGCTACATCAGGAAGATACAGTAATTACTAATGTCTATTCACTTAACAACAGAACATCTAGATACATGAAACAAAAGCCTACAGAATTGAAAGGAAAAATAGATATTTCAGCAGTACTATTTGGATATTTCAGTACTTCAGTCTCAATAATTGAGAGACTACTTAGAACCAGCAAGGATGTAGAAGACGCCGGCTCCCTGGCATCTCCTGCATATATGTTGCTCTGAGTGCACACGTCAGCTGCCATTCTTCCCAAATGGCTTTTGGAGAGTATAAACCAATGTGTAGAACACTCCCTCTGATCACTGAAGGACACACACTTGGTTTTCAAGTGTATGTGAAACTCTTTCTCTTAGACCTTAGGCTAAACTATAAAACAAGTCTCAATACATTTTAAAGGTTTAAAATCCCACAAAGTATGTTCTCTGATGTAATGGAATTACATTTGAAAACAATAACAGAATGATATCTTGGATAGCCCCAAATATTTGGAAGTGAAATAGTATACTTCCTCATAGCCTATGGGTCAAAGAAGAAAGCCTTAGTGAAATTAAAAAATATTTTGAGCTGATTGTGGAAAAAAAACAAAACAAAAACATTATATCAAAACTTATCGGACTTAGCTAATACAGTACTTACAAGGAAATTTATAGTTGGATGTGCTTGCCTCTATCAGAAAAGTAGAACAGTCTCAAATCAGTAACTTAAGCTGTCTTAAACTAGAAGAAAATAGCAAACAACCCAAAACAAGCAGAAGAAAGGAAATAAAGACTAGAGAAAAATTCAACAAAATAGAAAGCAAAAGCATTTGCGAAAATCGAGGACACCAAAAATTGGTCCTTTGAAAATATCAACAAAATTGGCAAACCTTTAGTTAGACTCACCAAGAATAAAAGAGAAGACGGAAATTACAAAAACCAGGCGTGAAAGAAGGGCAATCACTTCTGACCATTGAGAATTAAAAGGATTGGAAGGCAATAATACAACTTTATGCCCCAACATATTAGACAATCTAGATGAAGACAGAAAAATATACGGACGGTGTGGAGGATTGACTTGGACACCCAGTTGAAGTGTTCTTGGGTCCACGTTTTGGGGGTGTGGACCTGTTGTAAAGACCATCTCTTGAAGATCCTCCTTCAGATAAGGAGTGGCCCAACTGAATCCGGTTGGGCTTCCATCTGGATTACAGAAGTCCTTTGTAAACAGGATGAAATTTAGACATAGCAAAAGCCATGGGGAGCAGCAGAACCTGGAAGTCAACGGAACCCTGGAGAGAAGGGAGAAAATACTGCCATCTGACAGAAAAGCCAAAGATCCCCAGTGATTGCCGGCTGGCCAGAAGATCCCAACTCCGGGAGGAAGCTGGCCTCTGAAAATGAGCCAGTAACTTCCTCTTGTTAATCCAGTGCATTGTATGGCATTTATTTTAGCAGTTCCAGCAAATAAGAGACATACACAAGTGATCAAAGCTAACTCAGGAAGAAATAGGAAATCTTAAAGCACCTATCACAAGTAAAGAAATTGATTTACAAAAAAAAAAAAAAAAAAGCATCCCACTGAGAAAAGGCCAGACCCAGATGGCTTCCCTGGTAAATTCTGTTAAATATTTAAAGAAGAAATAGTGCCACCCTCAACAAACTCTTTCAGAAAAGAGAGGAAGAGAGTACATATCCCACCTCTTTTCTGTGAAACCTGAAGATAAAAAGACAAAGACATTGCAAGAAAGGCAAACTACAAATTAATTTTCTTCTTGAACATCTATGTAGAAGTCCTTAACAAAATATTAGCAAACGAAATTCAGCAACATGATTATGCACCATTACCAAGTGAAATTCACCCCTGGAATGTTGGTTGAACATCTGGAAATCAGTTACTGTTATACACTGTATTAATAGATTTAAGGGGAAAATACATGCTCGTTTTAAGATTTTTTTCTGTATTTTTGGCTTTCAGCATCTTGGCTGATAGGCTGAACTGTGATTTCTTTGTATTTATTCAACAGGTGGAGTTTATTGAGCTTCTTGGGTCTGTGAGTTAATATTTTGTCCCCAATTTAGTAAGGTTTTAGCCATTATTTTCTCTTACCTTTTTTCTGCCTACTTTTCTCCTTAATTTCTGGGTCAGTGGGTTCACTTGATGTTTTTCTCACAAGTCTTGAGGAGTAATCTTTTTCCTTTTTGTTATTTAGATTGGCCACATTCTATTAATCTATCTTCAAAGTCACTGATTCTTTCTTCTGCCGTCTTAAATCTGCTGTTGAATTTATCTGGTGAATTTTCCATTTTAGTTATTATTCTTTAAGCTCCAAACTTTCCATTTAGTTCTTTTTTATAGCTTCCTTTTGTTGAAATTCCTCATCTCTCATCCCATTTCCTCACTATTTTTGTTAATTCTTTAAACATTAACAAAATGTTAATGTTGAAGTTTTTTTGATAAATCCATTATCTGGGCCTACTTGGTCTGTTTCTGTAAACCCCCCATTCCCCTTCTTACCCTCCTCCCTGTGATTGGGCATAATTTCCTGTTTCTTTACATGTTTGGAAATTATTTGTTGAAAACCAGATGTTGTAGTATAGTAACTAATCTTTGGAGGATTTAGGACTTTTGTATTATTAGGCCAAGGGTTGGCATATTGCATCTCCTGGACTAGATCCAGCACATGGCCTGTTTTTATGTTCTGTGAGCTAAAAAATTTTAAGGGCTTGTTAGAACTAAACAAACAAAGCAGAGTATGTGTCAGACCATATGTGACCTTCCAAACCTAAAATATTTACTGTCTGATCTTTTGTAGAGTGTTTTTTAGTCCCTGTACTAGGCTGCCAACTTGCCTGGACTCAAGCTGCAAACATTTTTCTCTTGTTATATTCAGCTGATGAGGTCTTTGATCACTTCTTTTGGCTTCCAAATGCTTTTTTTTTTTTTTTTTTAGCTTGGCCCCCTCGGGCCAAGTACATGCACCTTTGTACTCTGGTGGTCAGTCAAGTGTTCCGATAGAATTTATTCTCGGATTTTGGGGTTTGTCCTGGGATTCCTGCTTCCAGATCTCCCCCCTAAATTCCATTTAGTCCACCAATTCCCATTTCTTTCTTTTGATACCTCATACTAGTAAGGCTTGTGCTTTCTTTCTTTTTTTTTTTAAAGATTTATTTATTTATTGCCCCCCCCACGCCCTCATTTTTTGTCCTGTGTCTGCTTGTCTTTTCTTTAGGTGGCACCAGGAACTGATCCTGGGACCTTCTGGAGTGGGGAGAGGCTGCTCAATCTCTTACGCCACTCAGCTCCCTGATATGCTGCATCTCTCATTGTCTCTCTCCTGTGTCTCTTTTTGTTGGGTCATCTTGCTTCGTCAGCTCTCCTGCACGGGCCAGCTTGCTTTTCACCAGGAGGCTCTGGGAATCGAACCCTGGACTTCCTATATGGTAGACAGGAGCCCAGTCAGTTGAGCCACATCTGCTTCCCAGCTTGTGCTTTCTGATGCAAGAACTGGCCCTGGGTCAGAGAACACAGTAAAAGGAATGGCAAACTGGCAGATTACATCAGGAGCAACTCTGATTTCAGGGTTGGCGCCTCCCCCCTTCAGCATTTGCCTTTGAGCTCCCCAAAGTCTCTTGCTATATGCTGCTATGAATATACATGTCAGTTATATCTTAGGTGTTCTTTTTGCAGTCCTTTCTTCCCAGAGTTTCAGTAACTCTTCCCAACAAGGGAAGTGACAAACTCACAGTTTGGACAGATGGAGCCGCAGTTTTCAAGAGTAAATTCTTCTAGAGTTTTTGCCTGCCTTTGTTTTCCAGTGTGTTCAAATAGTTGTTTTTAAATTATTTTGTCCAGTTTTTATAACTATTATAGGAAGAATTGCTCCATCTTCTTCCATGTATCCATTACTGGAAGGCCCACCCTCCTCGCCTTAAATTTTTTTTTTTTTTTTTAAGATTGATTTATTTATCCCCCCTTCCCCCCATCCCCTCGTTGATTTGTACTCGCTGTCTGCTCTCTGTGTGTGCTTCTGTCTGCTTGTCTCCTCTTGAGGCAGCACCGGGAACTGATCCTGGGACCTTCCGGAGTGGAGAGAGGCTGCTTAATCTCTTGCGCCACCTCAGCTCCCTGGTCTACTGTGTCTCTTATTGTCTCTCTTTTGTATCTCTTTTTGTGGCTTCATCTTGCTGTGCCAACTCTTTGCACCGGCCAGCACTCCTGTGCGGGCCAGCACTCTGCATGGGGCAGCTCTCCACTCGGGCCAGCTCACCATGCGGGCCAGCTTGCTTTTCGCCAGAAGGCCCTGGGACTTGAACCCTGGTCTTCCTATATGGTAGATGGGAGCCCAATCACTTGAATCACTTCTGCTTCCCTCTTGCCTTAATTTTTTCCCTTCTGCAATCCAGTTTAATCTTTATTGATTAACTCATCGTTTAATCATGATAATTTCCAAACATTCAACAAAGTTGCAAGACTTTCCCATTAATACCCATACACCTATCGTTTAGATCCTGCTATTAACGTTACTAGTTTTTCTCTATCATGTATTAATTTATCCATTCATTTTTATTCAGCAGTCCATCTTATTTTTTTATGAAGCATTTCAAAGTAAATTGAAAATATCAGTACACTTCACCCTAAGTGAAGTGTAGGATGCATATTACTAAGTACTTCAGGATGCATATTACTAAGAGTTCATCATCTATTTATAGTGCTTTTATAGATGCATAAACACCTATTAAAATATAGAATATTACCATTCTCCTAGAAAGTTCCTGTTTGCCACTTGTCAGGCAATCTCTGCTCTTATCCTTCCCACCCCTCCTGCCCCCGGCTTTTGTTTTTTTTAAAGTCTGTGGAACATAAAGTATTATATGACTGTGTAAGGCTTATTTACTTAGCAGAGTAGTTTTGAGATTCGTCCATGTTAACTGGGTGTGGCTGTTGGGCAGTTTGATGTAATTATGAATTCCAAAAATATAATTGGATCATGCTTGTAAACTGATCTGTTAATCTGGGCATGATTAGGTTACGATTAGGGCATTGAGCCCCACTCCTTGGTGGGTGGGGAATCGAATATAAAAGGCAAGGCAAAGAACAGAGTAGAAGCAGTTTTGATGTTGGAAAGAAGGCCTCAGGAGAAGAGAAGCTAGCCGTTTGCCTGATCGTCTACAGCTGACCTTGTGGAGGAAACAGGAGCTCAGCCCCGGGAAGAGAGGAACCCCAGAAGCCTGAACCCTGGCAAATGTTGGCAGCTGTCTTGCTCTAACACGTGGCAGTGGACTGTGGTGAGAGAAGAAACTTAAGCTTTATGGCCTGGCATCTGTGGACTTCTACCCCAAATAAATACCCTTTATAAAGACCAACTCATTTTTGGTATTTCACATTAGCACCCCTTTGGCTGACTAATACACTGGGTATATCCATAATTTTTCCTTTTTACTGATGACAGCAGTATTTCATTGTATGAAGATATCCCAGCTTGTTTATCCATTCTTCTGATAGACACCTTCATTTTTAAAAGATCTTTTGCTGGATATGGAAGTCTAGATTGACAGTTTTTTTCTTACCACACATTAAAGAGATTGTTCCATTGTCTTTTGGCTCCCAGTGCCAATTTCTGAAGCTCATTTTCCTCATATCTTCATTTCTGATACTCTGCCTTGCAAATTTCAACTCCCTTAGCTTCCTAAAATCCGAGTTTCTCTCTCCTCAATTTGAGACGTCTGTGTTGTGCTTGGATTCCTTCTCCCTATGCCATGGGCCAAAAATTGATTCCAGCCAGAAAGTCTGGGAGATGGTAGGACTTACCTTGTTTGTTCCCCTTCTTTCAGAGCCCCTAGTCCTCACTGCCCATCATCTCAAGGTCTGAAAAAAGTGGCTTCAGGTTTTTTGCCCACTTTTCTCTTTGTTTACAGTAGAAGGGCGTCTTCCATTCTAGTTACTTTTTTATGACTGAAGTAGACAACCCTAAGTCAATGCTTTTTAAAGGCAAACAGTTGATATACTCTAGTTCTAAATTTTCTGGAAAATGTAAGATAAAATCATATTTCTAGTAATATTAGTTTAGCTCCTGACCTCACTATTTAGAAAATCTTGAGTAGTTGCCATTTTTTTTTTTTTTTCTCAAAAGACTCTAATTGCCATTTTGATAGAGGGAAATCTGTTCTTTATTTTGGCAAACTTTCATTTTAGTTAATTTGTCTGGCATAAGAAAGTTTGTTTTAATGTATTTAATGTTGTGTTTAATGATAGCATTTCTTGCCTGGCTTGCTGGATGCTGTCTTTTTTGTGGTGAACATAACAGTTAATCTCCCAGCTCCTTCAAGTGGAAGTCTGTTTCTTCCTTCACTGTCCCCTCGTGTCAGTGATCTTTCAGTGATTACTGACAGGAAGCACAGCTGGGCCCAGGAAGGCATGGCTGTGAATAGCGGGAAATGGCAGTGGTGTGTGTTCCCTCGGCCCAGTGCCTGCCGGCGGCTGCCCCTCCCTGTCCCACAGCGGTCAGTTTTTCCCTGTCTTTCAGGTGATTGGCTGGAGATGTAGAGCTGTTTCTGGTCTTTCCCTAGTTTTTACTGAAAGTTTCAGTAAATCAGTGTCTGCTTTTAAAAAATACCTTTGTTAATTTGTGAAATTGAGATTATCATTAATTGTTAATGCCAGATAAGGTACAAGTGTTATCAAAATAGTGTTGTCATGTAAACCTTTTATGAAAGGTGTAAAATGAATGTGTGTACAATTTACATAGTTTTTACCTACTTATGATGGCTGCTTTGAAAAGTTACGGACGCCTGGTGGAATAATGGTGTTGGAGGACATGCATGGTATTTGTTCAGGTTATGACAAACCATGTAACTAAGGCCTGATTGCGATTTCTAGGCCCTGTGGTCAGAGTAGTACCTAGGATTAGCTAGGGAAGATTCGGGCAGCCTAAGACAATGGGTTTGTTGTGACCTACGATGTCGATGAAGGTACCTGCTAGATTTTTGTGGACACTATCAATCCTAAATTTACTGTCATTTGGTGGGTGGAGGGAGGAAAAGATTTGGTTAGTTGTGGAGTTGAATTCGCAGTGTATGAGCTGCGTCATACTGTCTAGCACGTACAACAATAGCAGTGGTATATCTGAGCTCGCAGTGTATGAGCTGAATTATACCACACAGCATGTACATTAATAGCAGTGGTGTATCTGAATTCGCAGCGTCTGAGCTGATTATACTGTACAGCACGTACATCAATAGCAGTGGTATATTTGGGAAAACTGTACATTTAATTTTATTGTCAAATTCTGATTTAAATTTCTGTGAAAACTTGAAGTAGTAAATATATAAAAGGCTTACAAACTTAATCAAAATATAGTGGTTTTCTTGGGTCTGGGTTAAAATGTGTAGATTTAAAGTTAAGATGCTTTTGTGTATTGGGCAGTGAAGGTAATGTTTATGTTATGGCATTTATATCTGGAAGATTGTTTGGACTGTTGAAGAATATGTGTCTTCCTTTCGATTTGCCCTCAGCGACTATACCTATTTTTTTTTAAACCTCACTTTACTTTTGTTCAAGTAAGAAGATGTGTGAAATGGAGTAAAGCAGTGTGTAGCTTTTTATAGAACAGTATTGTTCTCATTATGAAAAATGAAGACATTTCACTAGTGGATTTTATTGAGAAGAGGTGGATAAAAAGCATGGTCATATTTTAGCATGGCATTTACACAAGTCATGGTGGCCCTTTTTGTTTTAGGATGTATTGTGGCTGCTGCCAAGCTTCCTAAAGGCTGAAACATTTGTCCAAATGGTGGTGCAGGGTTTGGGTTTAGTGATGGGTGCCTTTTATTTGCAGTGTCTGACTTTGAGTGAAAGGAGACAGAGTCGCACATGAAGAGCTTATATTTTCATTTTAGCTGACTGCTAGAATGAAGTAGAGATCAGCTCAGCTTGAGGATATTAAGAATGAGGTTGTACTGAGTATAGTTGTTAAACAGAAGATATAATATCAGTCTTTCTATTTGGGAGGATTATATTGAAGTCATATTTATAAAGATAGTCAACTTGATATATTTTAGTACTAGGAATATGCAGTTACTTTTTGCAGTAAACTATACAGGTAGAAATACTATTATTTTTGTTTTCTCTTTTAACTCTATTTAGATTAATTTACATTTCTCTTGTTTACTTAAGGACAGTGTTTGATTTCCTTAAAAAGCTGGGGAAATACACAATAGGAAACACACTCAGAGGTGATTCTTTTTTTTTTAAAGATTTTATTTATTTATTCATTTATCCCCCCCCTTGCTGCTTGTGCTCGCTAGGTCAGCTAACCATGCCCCGTGCGGGCGGGCCTGCCTTCACCAGGAGGCCCCGGGAACCGAACCCGGGGCCTCCCATATGGTAAACGGGAGCCCCACTGATTGAGCCACAGCCGCTTCCCAGAGGTGATTCTTAAGCGGTAATTCAAGGGTGCCAATTAAAGGGATAGGCTTTAGGCTACCGGTAGTTATATCCAGATGTTATCTATATTTATAGCATAAATATAAATATGCTTTCTCTCATATTTAAACACATTTTATATAGACATATTCATGCCCTAAGTTTATTTTCAGCAAAATCAGGTGTGGAAATACTTAAAACCACAGCTGAAATATAATTTCCCCAGAAAGTAAGCATAAAAGTATGTAAAATTATTATAAAAAGAAAATTTGAATACTTAAAATGTTTTTGTGGAAAAAAAGAAAGATAAAAAGAAAAAAGTTTTTGTGGTTTCTTGGCACCCACTCAAATCACTTAGTGTAAAGTAAGGTAGATTTCTAAAAAATGTACAGATTAGTCATATATATTTTTTTTCTTTAACTTTTATTTTGAAATAATTTAAAACTTAAAAAAAGGCCAGTTGCAAAGATAATACAAACCCTGTAAGAGAACTCCCAACTACCCCCCCATGTTGCTACATCAGGCATATATATTTTTAACTAGCTCCTGTATAATAGGAGATCCTTGTTCCTGTATTTTAAAATTATTTCTTAAATTTTTTCTAAATTTTAAATGTTCACAGTTGTTGCTATTATCTTTAAACATGTTAATAGTTATCCTGTTTTTGAATGAACACTTTTATTACTTGTTGAGATACATGGAAGGTCCATATCCTAAAAGAATAATAGTCCTTATATTATAGTGGTTTTATTTAATTAACTGAAATTTCATGGGGTATTTTTCCTAAAAGGTTAGCTTTCTAGAAAAATTGAAATATATTTGGTAGGTTATTTTATATCTTAATGGATTGACTATCTGCAAACAAAGGTAATTTGTTTAGATTTAATAGTTTCCTGGGCCTGAAGTTAAAATTTTTATATAGTGTCTGGATATATAACTTTGTTGTACTTTAAAAACATAGTACATTAAGGGTATGATTTGGACTGTGTGGCTATGATAAATTACATTTGCTATTGAAAGTATGAAAATTTTGAAGAGTCTTAGTTTGAATATTTAGTTAAACATTTTTCTTGGGGTTGATGAAGAGCTGATCTTTTTTCAGTCCACTGAAGAGCCACCTTGCAATGTGACAGCAGCACTGGACAGGTGCCGTGAGGCAGGAAAGTGACCACAGTTAGCATTCCAGGTGAAAAGTGTGCCCAGTTAACTGCTCTTTGTCTTTAATTGCATTCTCTCTTTATGCAGTCGTCCTCCCTTTCAGCCCCCGTTTTATGTTGTACTGTTTGTAAGTTTTGTGACTGTTCTGTACCTTGCTGAGAACTTAGGGCATGTTTAGATGATTTATCTGTACATGTTTTTCTTCAGAAGATTTAGATGTGTAAAAATGACAGTGCTCATTGCTCCTGCTTCTAGTTTGCCCACAATTGGATCCTACTAAAACAACAAAAAACAAAAAAAGAATTCAGGAAACTATCAGGTTTTGGCCTACTCTCAATAAGGACATATTGAGAATTAACATTACGTTGTCAGGGCATTTTTTTTTTTTTTTCTTTTAAACTTTGATTTTGTGGGTTTCAAATAATAAAGTAGATCTTGGCTATAGAGCTTTAGGCCAGGTTCCTGGAGTTTAGGACTGCATCTCAGCCGTGAATCCCTTGTCTCCTTCATGGTCAGCTACACAGTCCTTGTCTCCAGGATAGGATAACACCTGTTTATAAGCAGATGACAAAGCGTTCTTCTGGGAGGAGCCTCCAATAATAGGTCCGAGAGCCATGGATATGTCTTGGCTCGGTGTTATTCTTTCTTCTGTAGGAACCCACCAGGATAATTTACGATGAGCTCTATGCTTCCTTGTAGACCAGGGGATGCTTTATGTTTGGTGAATTATAATCCTGATTCTGGATTCCTTCATTGAGTGCTTAATGTGAAATTTTTTTTCTTTTCCATAGCAGCCCCTGCTGTAATGTACCCACGAGCAATCTTCTGGGACATTTTGTGGGCAGAAAGTGATATCTTTAATTTTTTCCTCCAGTTTGGTTCCACCATTTATGGAATACTTGCATAACAGATATATAATAAGCATTTATGTATTGCTTAAAAGTTGTTCAATTTCTTAAATGCTCTTAGAGTTCTGATTGGTTATATATATTTAACAGTCGTGATCCTACTTTATTCAAATTTATCTGTTCCCTTTCTCCCAGACTTTCCTTTTTGCTGGGATATTTTAAAGGTGATCTCAGACATATAATTCCACCCATTAAAGTTCAGTATGTATGTCTGACAGGTATAACATTTTAACAGATAGAACCAAAATTCAAAATACTTTAACTTTTCTCTAATATCTAGGGCATGCTTAATTTTCCTGATTTTCTAAAAACAAAAACAACAAAAATCATTTTTCCTGTTTGTACCTAAAGTCTCTTTTAATCTTTAAAACATTTATTACTCCCTGCTTCACCACGTTACTTTTTAGTATTGGTAATACTATTTTTTATTGGTGTTCTTGAAGAAACAGTCATTTGTTCTGTACAATTTCCCATGTTCTGGATTGGCTGATGTCATTAACATGGTCTTTTGTTAACTGGTTTGCTTCCTGTAAGCTGGTTCCTTGAGGTCAATTAGATTAAGATTCAGTTTTGGTGAGGGGCAAAAATAATTCCTGTTGCTTCACATCCTTCTTGTGACAGTGAATTTGATCATTTGGTTTAGATGTTGCTTTGATTCTTCCATCCAGTGGTTTTAGCAGCCATTGATGATTGTTGCCTACAGTTCTTTAGAGTTGCAAACTGATGATGTTTTAATTCTGTCATTCCTTCTGCACTTACTTGCTGGAGCTTTTTTGTTTTTTATTTGTTTACCCTGAAGTATAGTCTATATAGAGAAGAGGAAAATGTTTAATTCTTTTAACTTTATTTACCAGTTTCAGAATAATAATGAGTGAATTGGCTCCCTAATGTGACTGATAACTAAGAATTACTTTTTGCTATCATAAGCTTACAGATTTTCACATTTTTATATATATATTTATATATAAATTTAATGCAGTTGTTATTCTTTTTGATAGTCATCTTGCCTCTTCATGATGTCTCCTATGACCTTTGGAAATGACCCTAGTAATTTTTGCTAGCTTTCTTGTGTGTAGACATTATAAGATATACTGGGGGAAACAGATGTGGCTCAAGCAATTGGACTCCCGCCTACCACATTGGAGGTCCCAGGTTCGGATTTTGGTGCCCCCTGGAGAAGAAGAGCAGGACAGTGAGCTGGTGGACAGGCTGGTGTGGCGAGCTGACGTAACAAGATGACACAACAGGGAGACACAAAGAGGAAACAAAATGAGAGAGACAACAAAGCAGGGAGCAGAGGTGGCTCGGGCAATTGAGTGCCTCTCTCCTACATGGGAGGTCCCAGGTTTGGTTACTGGTGCCTCCTAAAGAGAAGGAACAGACACAGAGAGCACACAGCAAGTGCAAAACAATGAGGGGGGAGGCAATAAATACATAAAATAAATCTTAAAAAAAAAAAAAAAAAAAATTCTGGGCTCAATTCGTACATTGCTGACAACAGACCTAAAATCTGCTAGTTCTCCAAGGAGCCTTGGTTCCTTTTAGTGGAAAATGGTGTTTAGAGACTATAATCTGGATACTGTGGTAGGACAGAACTAGAAAATATATACATTTTAGATAGAAATAAATCATGAGTTCATGCTGATACTTCCATTTCAAATTTAAGAGTGTATACTTTTTTTCTTTGATTTATTATTTACATCTCATTTTTCTTGTGCTTAAAATCTTAGTTCTTAACAGCATTAGCATATTTATGTAGGTGCTTCATCATTCATCTTTAAGTAGTTTCAGAATAACAGTGCCAGCAGGACCACTTAGCATCAGACCTGAATCCAGTTGGACAAGGCCTTCTTTGCTTTACTTCTGTTTCATTTCTGTGTTACTAAAAACAGCTTAGGGTTTCTTTTTTGTTGTTTGTTTTGTGTTTTGTTTTGTGTTTTTGTTTTTTTTTTTTTTTTAGTTTTTTTCCCCATAGAGTATATCATCCCTTGGAGGTATAGTGAGTCACTGTGTTTCAGTCCCTCAAAACAACTGCTTTCTGTTTGGTTAGGTCACCACTTCAGTATACAGTTAGGCTTATTCATTTAATTTTGCCTTTGACTTTTAAGGAGTGCTGAGGACTCTCATACACTACTGATAGGAGTATAAATTTGACACTCACTTTGGATAAGAATTTGCCAGTATCTACTCAGATTAAACATACACATACCCTGTGTCCTCGCCATTCTGTTTCCAGGTGCATCCCTACCGGAATGCATGCACTTGTGTCCCAAGAGGCACAAGACTGGCGATGGCAGTGTAGTCTGTAATAGGCCCACTGCTCATTGAGGATGGACCCAGTAAATTGTGCATTCACCTAATGGAGTACTAGCCCGCAGTGAATATGAAACTCTATATTTCAGAACAGGGATGCTTTTCACAAATATAATATTGAATAAAACTAAGCCTGAAAGAGTACATACTGTGTCATTAATTCCCGTATAAAAGTATGAGAAATGTATGGTTTTGAATGGGTTGGCGTAACAGCAGGAAGTTATTGGCTCAAGGTTTCAGAGGCTGAAAGGCTTGCTTCCTCCTGGGTCAGTATCTTGGGGAAGAGGCTGGCCTAGTGAGTTTCCCTTCCTTTGACCTTGGTCAATGGCCTAAAGTGCTCCAAGAGGTTGATGTAAAGGGCATGTAGCCGGGGAGGAGGAGGAGGAAAGGCACACTGTCATGGATACCCTCCCCCATTGGAAGGAGCCAGGGCCGTGGTTATCACTGGAAGAAGTGGGGTGCTGTTACTGGCATCACCACATAGGTCCCCAATGGGAACTGTCAAACCTATAGAGGGTGCTGTTTATGTCCTTGATTTTCACTCTTTAAAAAAAAAATTCTTTGTATATAGGTTATGTCCTTGTTAGATAGGCATCCTGAGGCTTGAAGAGATAAAGTCACCTTGCTGAAGGTCACACAATACGTTGAGAAACTAGATTTGAAGGAACTTGTATCTTAACGCCAGGAAACGTGTTTTTCAATTGTACAGCTAATTTATTTTAACAAGTGAAGCAACATGACGGTGGATATGTGGGGTAGGTGGGGTAATTATTTTTGGTAAGAAAAAGTATACTTTTCCCTTAAGGGAGACTTGTATCTATGAGCATTTAGAAATGAAGCTTTACATGAAGACTATAGCAATTAGTATAGAACAGATGGTCAGAAATTTCACCAGTATTGTTACAGGGTGGTCTGGAGGTGTGGACTGCTGGTTGGTTTCAGATATTTGTGAGTGTTAGAGGCCATTGCGAGCTCTGGCCTTTTTGTTTTGAGTGAAATGAGGAGCCCTTGGTGACCTAAGTTTTAAGAGGATTGTTCTGATGATTGTGTTGTGAAGCTGCAGATGGTAGGCGGTCTGACTAGGGGGAAGAAGGGGGACAGGAAGCCACTCCAGTAGTTCAGGAAGGGAAGTGTCACATGTTCCGGCAGGATGGGCGCAGTGCAGTCGGTGAGAAGTGGTTGGCTCTGGCAGGCTCGTGAATGGGGCTTCTAAGCATCCAGTGGGGATGCCTGTAATGAGGAGGGTAGGCTGGCCTTCGACTTCCTTGGAGAGTCCTAGGTATTCGTATTTCTCTTTTTCTTGGTTATCTAGAGACTTGTTTCTATGATGCCAACTGATGGCTTTATTTGTTAAATATATTGATTTTGTGCTTTAATTCTAACTCATTTATTTTATACTAGCTCCTTTTCCTTATCTTTTTTTAATCTGGAACTTTAATCTTTGTTTTCTAAGACTGTTGGAAATCACACACTGCTTTTTAGAGGCTCTGTGTTTAATTTTTTTAAAGATGTAATTCATATACCATATAATTTACCTATTTAAAGTATGTGATTGAATCATTTTTAGTATATTCACAGAGTTGCACAACCATCACCACACTTAATCTGGAACATTTTCGTCACCCCAAAGAGAAACCCTGCACCCCTTAGCAGCCCCTCTGTGCTTCTGCTTCTCCCAGCCTCTGAGAACCAGGAGTCTACTTTCTGTCTCTCTAGATTTGCCTATTCTGGGCATTTCCTCTAATGAGAATCATCACAATATGTGGCCTTTTGTGACTGGTTTCCTACACTTAGCATGGTGGTGGTGATTTTTTTTAAAGATTTATTTTATCCACCCCCGCATTGTTTGCACTCACTGTCTGCTCTCTGTGTCTGTTTGCTGTGTGCTCTGTCTGTCTGCTCGTCATCTTTTTAGGAGGCACCGGAAACTGAACCGGGGACCTCCTATGTGGGAGGGAGGCACCCAATCGCTTGATCCACCTCCACTCCCTGCTTTTTGTGCCTCTCATTGTTTCCTCTTTGTGTCTCCTCATTGTGTCAGCTCAGTGCACCAGCCCATTGCATCGACTTGCTGTCTTGCTCATCATCTTTAGTAGGCACCAGGAACCGAACCTGGGCCCTCCCATGTGGTAGGTGGGCGCTCTACTGCTTGAGCCACATCTGCTTCCCACTTAGCATGTTTTAAGGTTCATCCATGTTATAGTATCTATCAGTACTTCCTTTTTATTGCCATTATTATTATTATTTGGCAATACCACATTTGCAGTTGGGTTTTTAGCCTGTCAAAACCTTGCCTGGTTTTTCTGCCTTCTAGCAACAGCCTTATATGGGAGCAGAGCCCAGATCCTCAGCCTTCTCTCCGTTGCACCATCGGCAACCAAATGCTGAAGGTGAGAGCAGTGCAGGTCAGCTATCTCTCTGGCTCTTCACTCTATTAAGTCTTCACTGCTTTACCAGTCCCCTGTTGCCTTCAAGCGTACGATTTTTAGATTTTTCTATTGGGAATACTGTTGTACTACAAGCTGTTGTGTATTTTGGAGTTAGAAATCTCCTCACATCTATACATCTATTTTTTTTTCCTTTACGGTTTTTAGAGGTGAATTTTCTATTATAAGAACAAACCAAAAAAGGTGTGGGGGGTGTCTTGATCAGTTAGCCATTTATAGACCCTTCTCTTGTCATCTGCCTTGGCCTGTTTGAGTTGTTGCTGCTGGTCAGGTTCTCTGGAGAGAGTAAGAGGAGTGAATGTGATTTCTGTATCGCTGGAGCTGCAAATATCCATAACCAAGTAATAATTTTGCTAACAAGTTTTTAGGGCTTGCCTCCTTTCTGTAAGTTTGGACATTTATGAGTTCAGAAGTTTGTTGGCTCAATGTAAAATAAAAGCGTTATGAGTGTTTCAAAGAAAGTTGATACGGTTTTGACAATTTTAGTTACTGTGGTTCTGGTCTTTGAAAAAGAAACATTAACTATCTTTAATTGTTCTCAGAATGCAACTTTAAAAAGTGAGTGATTGAACTTAACATGCTTTGGGCAGAAATATACTGTTCTTAGTCCTGTCTTTCTTCTGCTTTAGGTTTAATTTGCCTGTAGTTTACTGGCTTCTTAAGGTAGAAACATAGATAATTGATGTTTTTTCCTTTTTACTGTAACTACTTAAAGTTATCAATTTATGTCTGAGCCCTCATTTATTTGCATCCTAGAGATTTAAAAAAAAAAAACTTTTTATCTTGAAATACTTTCAAACGTATAGGAAGTACAAAATTAATGCAAATACCAAATAGAGAATTCCAGCATACCCCTACCTGCCAGATAAACAGATCCACCAGTTTTAACATTTTGCCACATTTGCCCGCCTTCCCTCCCTCCCTCCCTCCCTCCTAATCCATCCATCCATCCATCATCTGTCAGTCCATTTTCTGAACACTTGTGTGTAGGTTGTATATATCATGCTCCTTGAACATTTAATTCTGCCACATACATTTCTTAAGGACATGCATATTCACTTTTTAAAAAATTTATTCCCCCCTTGTTTTTGTGCTCACTGTCTGCTCTCTGTTCGCTGTGTACCCTCTGTGTCTACTTGTCTTCTCATCTTCTCTTTAGGAAGCACTGGGAGCCGATCCTGGGGCCTCTGATGTGGGAGAGAGGCACTCAACTGCTTGAGCTCAGCTCCCTGGTTTATTGTGTCTCTCACTGTCTCTCCTCTTTGTCTCTTTGTTGCGCCAGCTCTCCGCATGGGCCAGCTCGCCTTCACCAGGAGGCCCCGGGAATCGAACCCGGGACTTCCCTTATGGTAGCCGGGAGCCCAGTCGCTTGAGCCACATCCACTTCCCCATATTCACGTATGTAACCACCCTAATTGCAGTTATCAAATTCAAGAAATTTAACACTGATATAAGCTTACAGTCTATAGTCAAGTTTTTTCATATGTCCCTATCATGTCCCTTTGAGCCTTTTCTCCTCCCTTGCTAGATCCCATCTGGGATCATGTAGTGCATTTAATTGTGATTGTCTCTTTTTTTTGCTCCTCCATCTCCTCCTCCTCCTCCCCCTGTAAATTGTGGGAACATATATGCAACATAAACTTTCCGACCTCAACCACTCCAAGCATACCATTCAGTGGGATTGGTCACACTCACAATATCGCAGTGTCCTCAGCACCTTTCATCACTAAAACTTTCCCATCTCCCCAGACAGAAATCTGGCAACCATTATGCATTAACTCCCCATCCCCCCCCACCCCCCTGTTTCCTGCCCCTGGCTACCTGTACTCTAATTTCTGTGTCTATGAGCTTGCATATTCTCTCATATTTTCTCTGTAATTACCATGGGGCTTAAATTTAACATCCTGAATCTATAATGATCTCGTTTGCTTTGATACCAACTTACCTTTAATGGAATACACACACTACATTCCTATACCCCTTCACCCCCCCAACCTTTTTTGTAGTTCTTGTCACCAATTATATGTTTATATATTGTGAGTTCAAAACCACTGGTTTCTCATTACATTTTATGCGTTTGCTTTTAGAACCTGTAGGAAGCAAAAAATGGAGTTACAAACCCAAAATACATTGGAACTGGCTTTACCCCTGTTGTTACCCCTCGCTGGAGATCTTTATTCCTTCATGTGTCTTTGGTCTGTTCTCTGTTGTCCTTTCCTTTCAATCTGCCAAAGGGCTGCCGATAAAAAGTACCAGAAATGTGTTGGCTTTTATAATAGGGATTTATTTGGGGTAAAAAGCCTCCAGTTCCAAGGCTGTGAAATGTCCAGATCGAGGCACTGTCAGAGGTACTTTCTCACCAAAGTCAGCTACTGTTGATCCTGTTGTCCATCATGTGGCAAAGCAAGTTGGCTGCTCATCTCTGCCACGGCCTCTGTCCTCCCTTCCACAATCTGCCGTTTCCTAGAGCTCAGCTGTGAGCAATCAGCCATAGAGCTTGTCTCTTTCCAGGCTTCCTCTCTCAGTCTCCGCTATTCCACTTTTTTCCTGAGTTCAAGGGCAGTCTATCAGGCATATGGCTCATCTCTCCCTGGGCCTTAGCTCTTTGAGCCTCTAGGGGGCTTCTCTCCTTGCAGTTCAGCTGTGGGCAAAACTGAAGTCCTTTGTCTCTTCTGGCAGGATTAAATGTCAGTGTCTGTCTCTGTTTATATCAGCTCCAGTAAGAGGGTGGAAACCCAACCTGAATCATACCTTACTGATGTAGTCCATTCAAACGGGTCTCACATCCACAGGAATGGATTAGTTGAGAAACAAAATCTTTCTCTTTTTGGGATTCACCAAAGTAAACCTGCCACATTCCAAATCTAAATCATTCAGCCATTCCTCTTCTGTTCAGCATGTAGGCTGTTTCTGTTTTCTCAGTATTAAAATAAGCCTGTGGGAGGAGAGAGGGTGTAGTTCAGTGGTTGAGCACCTGCTTTGCATGTACAAGGTCCCTGGTTCAATCTCTGGTACCTCCTAAAACAAACAAACAAAAAAAACCCTGTGAGTCATGCATGTCTTGAGCCTTAACGGGGACTGGAGGTTGTTTGCCTAGATGTCAGGAAGATGGGCTCAAGGCCCTGTCATGGATTCCCTGTGGGCTGTGGCTCCTTAAGGGCAGGACCTCTGTCCCCATTATGTGGGTGTTTCTTATGCTAATACATTGCACAAGCACAGAAGATGCAAACACTAACATACTTACCATAAATTTAAGCCATTATTAGGTGCTAAGTACTGTGACAGCACCTTTAAAAGACAGATGTGATTTTTTACTTTTATTTTACCAATGAGAAACTTAAGTTAAAGACAGGTTTAAAATAAAATGCCCAAGTGCACATAGTTAAATTCCCAATTTAATCCATTCAGTTTACTGAGTATTCCTTGTATCCCAACTCTGCCTGCATAGTGCTGTATGTGGCAGAGTTGGGATACAAGGAATACTTAGTAAACTCAATGGATTAAATTGGGAATTTAAGGAGGTGGAAAAGATGAACCGATTTAGGCTTTGGAGTCAAATGTAGCTGTGACTTTCAACTTTTACAAAGTCTAAGTGTATAGCAAGCCCTTTACCTATTGAAGCTTCAGTTTTTTCTTTATTGAAAATATGATGTTAGTAATTGTGTCATAGTTTATTAGGGGATTAAATTAAAAAGCTACATAAAATCCCGTTGGACAGTGCTTGACAATATTTGCTCCTTAGTAGATATTGGCTGTTGGCTTTCCCTTTTTCTTTGCCTTTTTGTACTTTGGACAAGGTCCTACCTCTCAAAATTGTTCCCCTCATCCACAAAAGTGAAATATTCATATCATGTTTGCAGGTTAGTTGTAAAATATAAATAAGATAAACTCTTAAAGTGGTTTTAAGATTTTTTTTAGTGATTAAATATCTAGTTGGAATAATACCTGTTGATACCAGATTGACTTTACCCAAAGTACCGAGAAGGCAGTTGACAGAGCCGACCACTCTAGCTATGTTTGGAAAGAAGAGAAGCTCTTTTATGTCTCTTACTCCTAATAAGACTAGGGTGGGGAATGAATCCATTCTAGATGCTATTGAGGTTCCTTGAAAACAGAGGGCAGAGTCAAATTATAGAAACAGTTTTTCAGGCCATAATGAGGTGTAATATAAATGTAGGAGGCCTTACTGACTTGTCGTTTTTAATAGTTGAAAAATGTAGAGTGTGGAAGAGAATCATGTTCACCACAAGGGGTCCTCTTGACACCACGCGACCTTCACAGTGTGGCGGAGCCTGTGACCTCAGCCTGCTTTCAGCTGGCAGCCCAGAGCCTTTACAGCCTGCTCGGTGGCTTTCTCTGCTTCACTGTTAACTATTTTGGAAAAGCATGGTCACTGGGTACTGTTGCTATTTGGTAAATAAGGTGAGCGATCAAATTGGATAAATTGGAATTGTAGGTGTAAAAAAAACAATTTATGGTGATAAAATGAAGTAAATTGAAAGTATATGTGTGTTAAATAAAATAAAAGTTCTAAAGTTGTTTTGAGCACTGACAACATTAAAATTTGTATCTACTTGGTTACCTTTGGATAATGTATTTTTTGGTCAACAAAAGCAAAAAACCTCTGTGTATACATATAGTTAAGTTGAAAATTGTGTGTTTCTTGCCTTGTGTAAGTGTTCATCATGCCTCTACCACTATATTCTAAAAAGTAAAGCAGCATCTTATAGATTTCAAAAGCTTTTCCCCCACCTTGATGGTAGTTAACCTCCCAACATTTTCTAAATCTAGAATTTAGTTTTCACCTTCTCTTATATTTATGACAAAACATTAAGAAATGCTTTTTGATTAGATTCTGTGAAACTGCCAGTTTAATATTGTTTAGATTAAATGTAACAAGTATGGAGTTGTTTTTTTTTTTTTTTTTTTTTCCTTCCGGTTTTAGCCAGTGGAAAAAAGTGGTTTTAATGCCAACATTTTTGGAGTTACTTGAGAATAAAATTTTTTTATGTAACTATTGTCTTGACAAAACTAATATGATTTTCTTTGTAAAAGTTGCGTTTTCCTGTCTATTTTGTGTATTTCAGCTTTGCTTAATTCAGTGATTATATTTATTTTCTGCTGATTCTGTTATATTCTCAATTGCCAGCTAGAAGTCCAGGGTGTACTATGATGGCTTTTATCTGAATTTGCCCTGGGGGGATTGGTGGATAAGGAGGTAGCAAAGGCATTAGAGCAGCCGATAGGTTTATCTATTTCATTTGCTTTGCTGTGAGCACATTACTTGTCTTTCTCTGTCCTTTGGTGCTCACTGTGATTTGGTCGTCCTTGGTTGACAAATGGGGACAGACAGAACATATTCTATTCTGTTCAGTATGGTGCAGTGGTGGTTTAAGAGTGTGCTCTGTCTCTGTTGGTTCATGTGTCACACATGGATTGTTATCGTTTCCTTTAATGATTGTTGGGCATATTCATTGAGTAAATAAAGCATTGTAGCATAGGCCAGACTGCCTAAGTTTGATTTCCAGCCCTGCCACTTAAAAGCTGTGTGAATTTGTACAATTTATTAACCTCTCTGTGCTTCAGTTTCTTCACCTGGTAGGTAAAGATAGTTAAAAGAGTATTTTCAAGTACTTGGAACAGAGTTTGGAATCCTTTTTATCTCATCAGCGTCATAATCTTTTCATTATCATTAGTGTTCTGTACTGTTGTGAGGCTGGCACACAGTGACACTAAGTACATGACAGAGGCTGAGATTGTCCTCATTCTACAGATGAAGAAACTGAGGTTCAGGATGGTGAAGTTATTTCATTGTCTCACAGGTAAACTGGGTCTCCTTAGTGTCTTCTGCTTAGAAATGCAGTGCCCTTCTCAGCTTTCCCAGTTACTCAGGAGTTACGGAAGGGAGATAGAGTAATTGTAATGAAACTTTGGAAGGAGAGCGAGTAATACCGTAAATCCTGCTACCTCCTGGAGTAGGTTGTGTTTTGAAGACTGTTGCCTATTTGTCTTCAGAAGGTGATTGTATCCTTTATTAAGACTAATATTTTTTAGTCTTTACTGAGTCATAATTTTTGTTCATAGACTAAAATTTTCAAAAAAATTATTCCTGTTTTTGCTATGGAAACGGTGAGATACAATGTCAGACTCGATAGTGATCTTAAAGGACACAATCTAGGTTAGGAGACCTAACATTCAAAAGCTAGGCTCTATTGTAATTATCAGTTGCTAATGGAGGTGCTGTGCTTTAAAAACTGTGTAACTCTTCTTCAGATATAAAAAGGGCATGAGAAGATAAGATTTTGAGTTATTCCTTTGTAATGTGGCTTATGTGTTTCTTTTGGATTCCTCCTATTGACTGACATAAAAGCATTTACCAGTCCTTACCTCCTGCCAGAAGTACTGCCCTGAGGTTTTGGTATTTACTTCAGGTAAACAAATAAAACCATGACGACTGCATGAAAAATATGAAATTCAGACTTGTATTTTCATGAGCTGCTTTTGGTGACATTTTTATAAGCAGTTCATTTCTTAATAATTCTTTCCCAGTGCCCTCCACATTTAAGGCCAGTTTCCTGTAGGGAAGCCAGACTGGATGGTCACAGCTGATGAAGGCTTCACACACTGTTTACATTTGTGGGGGTTCTGATGGGACTATCAGAAAACGCCCACCTGCCACATCCAGCCACTCAGCAAACACGCCAGACTCCAGTGTGCCCATGGGATGGAGCCAGAGGGACATTCCTCCTGATGTGGAGCAGAGAGGTGGCCTCCATGATTTTCTAGACTTCTTCTTTTCCATTCTCATATATTTTTTTTTTTTTTTTAAAGATTTTATTTATTTATTCATTTATCCCCCCGTTGCTGCTTGTGCTCGCTGGGTCAGCTAACCACGCTGTGCGGGCGGGCTTGCCTTCACCAGGAGGCCCCGGGAACCGAACCCCGGGCCTCCCATGTGGTAAACGGGAGCCCTACTGATTGAGCCACAGCCGCTTCCCCATTCTCATATTCTTGACAGACAAAGTTTTCATAATATTTAGTCCATTGGTTCAGGAAAACTTTCTCTAGCCCCCGTAATATGCTGGGAAGTGGGACGGCTGCACGTGCTGTTGCAGAGCTTAGTGTCTAGTGTTGAGATCCAGAACACTTAAGTACTTTCTCTTCGGCCACTGGCTTTCACATAAAACAGAAACCTCCTCTCTGCTGTTGCCCTCGGTACCCATCGCTGCTAGAAGGACGGTGGCTTATCGTCTGCCTGTCTTGATAACCAGTGCTTATGTCCCTCTGGCTCCATCCAGAGTGGCTGGATGTGACAGGTGGGCATTTTCTAGAAGCAGTCTGCCTTGCCCCGAAAGGCTGAGGCCACAGCGGCAGGAGCCTGCCTTTACCTGTGATGAGTCTCTCTCTACCCTTGGTGTTCATTTATTTGTTCAATAACAGATACTTCCTGAGTGCTCTCTGTGCACAGCTTGGTGGTAGACATTTGGAGGACAATGTTAAAGTCCTCGTGGAGCTTTCCAGACTGTTAGGGGAGGGGTGAGGATGGGGAATAGACACTATTATAAAATCACATTTATAAACGTATTATAGATTCATAGACTGTAAGAAGGATGATAAAAGAAAGCTGTCCTTTTCTGCATCTGCTGGGGACTTGACCCAGTCTTAGGTGTCAAGTAAATCTGAGGATGAGAGTCGAGCGACTTAACTAGGTGTAAGGACGGGCCCTTCGGGTGGGGAGGTGAAGCAGCAGCGGCATGGGGCCTGTGACTGGCAGGAAGGCTTGAGCCCCACGGTGGTCCGGGAGGGTGGGAGATCCCACTTGGGGGGAGGGGAGAGGCTGCAGTCCCTTTCCTTGGCCCATGATAGGTATTGATCTTTAAACAGTAAAAAAATGGCTGAGGCTTGAAAAATAGTGACACGTTCCAACAAACTCAAGCTCAGCAGAAACGAAATCAAAGGCACCTCCTTTGATGTGTCACTCTTCAGTGCAGCCCTCTGACTTCCCTGAAGGTCCTCCTTTTAATTACTGGTCTTTGCCTGCCAGTCTTGACCACACCTCCCCGTGCTGACCGCTGACAGCAGGCAGCATAGCCCAGTCCCTCCTTGAGCCTTGGGCCAGAGTCCGCCCCCAGCTGCCTTTGCCTTTTTCTTGGTCTTTGTCCCCTCTTCCTGCCACCCCTGGTTGTAGCCTTCGTTTTGTAAGATCATTTGCCCCCAGGTGTTATTTTTAAGTGAAAGAACCTGAAAATCAAGTTTGGAAATACCAGTCTTTCCTTTTATAGCTCTTGGGTAATATGAGGGCCTGTGTTTTGAGAATATTGAAGGAGGACCTGTGCTCTCTAAAAGTAAATGATTATTGTGGAAGCATTCATTCAGTGAATGTTTGAGTACCTGCTGTGTACCATTGACTGCTTTCGGCCCTGGAGATGATAGGTGAAGAACAAAGTTCCCTAGCCTGGAGCTTGTGTCCAAGTCGTAGCAGCCAGGAATAAACTTAACATTCAAATAAGTCACATGATATATTAGGAAGTGAATGTTGAGGGAAAAAAATAAAGCAGGATGAGGGGATGGGCAGTGCAGTTTTAGGTGGTGTTCAGGATAGACCTCATTGAGCAAGAGACCTGAGAGAGGAAAGGGGGACCCTGGCCTGGACACGGCATGGACGGAAGGGGGACCCCTGTAAGTACTTGGCACCTGTTCTGAGAGAATGGGCTGCTACTGGCGGGTTTTGAGCAGGGTGGTGTGATCTGTGTTTGAAAGAATCAGTGCAGCGGCTGTGCTGAACAGAGTGGAAGCAGGATGCTGGTTAGGAGGCGTGAGGTTGTGACCCAGGTCAGAGAGGCCTGTGGCCCGGGCCACCAAGAGGGCAGTAGGAGGGAGAAGTACATGGCATGTGGGCAGGTGCTGAAGACAAGGATAGTAGGTTCTGCTGATAGACTGCGTTGAGGACAAAGAGGAGTCGAGAATGACTAGGGGTTTTGGTCCTGCACAGTCATGTATTTCTAGTGTTTTCATTGAGATTGAGAGTTTACTTGTTAGGTAGAACTTTAGCAGGATTGCTTTTAATAATGCTACTAGTACTACTATAAAGTGTTTGATTTACATATCACAGAACTCGTTCCTGAATGAAGGACTGCTTACTTTTTCACTTATGTTGTCATTAACTGTAGGCTGGTTCCATTCTTTTCAAGATTTCATTGGATTGGGAATTTAAAAGCATTACTCTTTGTATTTAGCGAGAAGAAAACAAGATTGTCATCTCATCAAACTAGTTACTACTCGCACATTTTTTCTTTGCCCTTAGGCAAGTTTCTTGACCTCTCTCAACCTCATTTTCTTCTGTAAAAATGGGGACGTAGCTACTTCATTGGGATTGTGTTAAGGATTTAATGCGATTATTTTATATGTTAGAACACCTAGCACACTAACCTGTTCAGGAATGGCCCAGGTTGCTGTCTTTTACTGTTGGCAATATCATCATTAACTACTTCTCTCACAACTGAGTCTGGGCTCTATTTATTCCATCAGCCATCTTGATCTCTGGCTTCTAGAATTTAGGCTTAGTATATCTTTTTAAACTCTCAGGATCTTGCTCATTAGGAGATGATATTTGGATATTGAATTATCAGCTGGAGGGGTTGGGATAGAAAGCCAGCATCCACCTGGTAGTGCTAAAGTCAGCAACTGGGCATCTTCCTTTGCTTATTCTTTTCCTTCCCTCTCCACATTCATTTTCTGTATCCTAAAAAGATCCCAACTTTGTTCTCCTGTGCCCCCCTTCTCTGCCACTACATTAGCTTGAGCACCATCACCCCTGGCTTGATGGGGTGGTCCCATGGTGTCTATTCTGACTGGCTTAAAAGACCTTTCTGGGGTGGTGTGGTGGGAGGAACTCTGACTTCACAGGTGAACAGGTGTGAGCTTCATGGCTGTGGTGCCTCTGCCTGGTGGGATGAGATAGCACCTCTCAAATGAATGTAATAGTACTGATTTTGCTTGGAAGATGTGACAGATGCAATCAGTTTGACGTGTGGAATGTAGTAGATGACTAATAAATGGTAGCTTTTATTTTTTAATTTGATAGTCATGAATTCCAGGGTAGCCCAGAGTTTTCTGGGATCGTTTGTGCAGTGTTTTAGTCGATGGTTCAGATTAGCTAGCCCCTTGATGCTCAGGGAAGGGCTCAGATGTCATGCTTGCTTACTGTCTGCCTTTGCTGTGCTGGTCCGGCGAGAGAGTGCAGCCGGCTCAGGCAGGCCTATATTTTCATACTGTTCTAATTGATGTATCTGTTTGTTCTCCTTTTCTACCCTGCTTCCTTGGGTTTTTCTGGAGCCTCTTTCTTTCAGTGCTCCTGGGTTCAAGCTTCCCACTGGTGAATGTTTTTCCACTGGGGCATGTCTGAGGTCATGTGAGCCCTGGCTCCTGTGTGGGGCCTGAGACAAAGCCGCAGTCAAGAGCAGCCTGTTAGAAGTGAGACAAATGGGCCAAGGCAGGCCTCTTGTCCTCCCCAGCCTTTGTTTCACACTTGTTTTCAGGACTTAGTGAACTCATAAAGCCCTGTTGCTCTCTTTTGCAAATAAGTAAAGGAGTTGGCTTTGCTTAGTTCATAGGTATTTGTGATTAACAGAATTGCTCACATATTGGGAAAGTGGGAACATGCTTATTACCATCTTACAGTGCACGTGGAATGTGTCCGGATAGCTAAGTTTTTGAGATGACCATGACTCTCTCTGTTTGAATGGAAAAAGTAAGTAGCTTTGCATTATAAAAAAAAAGTTGTTAGTACGGATTGTAAGGCTGGTTTTTTTCTGTCCTCCTTATTCAGTACGCGTTTATCACTCACTGGCCTTGTGTGGTTTTTGAAGCAGGGAAAAGAAATCGTGTGTCCTGCACCCCTCAGTATGCCTAAGCTGATTTTAAGAGAATCTAGCTACCTCAGGTTCTTGCTTTAATGTTGGATGTAAATGTAAGGTGATTTTTGTAACTATAAAATTACTACATAAGTATCAACCTGCAGATATATTTTACCTCACAAATATTTGGGTTCCTGCAAACCTATTTTACAGACTTTGTTTTTTGTGTTATCTGGATTTTGTTTTTTCCAAAATTATTCTTATTTCATCAGGGTAATCATTTTAACTCTGAGGTCTGAATAGGCTGATAAAATGCCAAAGACATGACTTTGAAAACAAAAATGGTTTGAGGAGCCTTCTATAGACATGATCTGGGTCAGACTTGATTTGTAGCTAAGTCAATTTTAGAATCTACCATCAGGTTGTAAACAGAGGTCTGCTGGATGAATTGAACAGAAGGGTGAGATTAGCATATTAAAAAGGTGCTTGCTAATGGCCTTCTTTTTCTCCTCCCCCCCCCCCTTCCCTCCCTCTCTAACTCCCTCCCTCCCCTCCCTTCTTTCCTTCCCTGAATGGATCTAGGACTACAGACTCATAGGGTCGTGTTACTAGCCGGTTTCACTCTGTTCAGTAGCTTAATCTGGCCAGGATGGTCTGTGTTTCAGATCGCAGAAGCATGAGAAGATTCTGTAACTGAGAGACACTCTTCAAACGGCTGGAAAATATTACAGAAGGAACACCTACCAGATTTTGCTTCAAACTGAAAAGAGGAGCACACAGGGGAAACTTAGTCTTTCTTGTGGATCGAATGATTTCAAGTGACTAGCTTCCCATCACAACCCTGCAGGAGCAAATACTGGAGAGATGAATTGGGACTTTGTGAGCAGATTCCTGGCTTGACCTCTGTAGGATTGGGTGTATGTTGTTGGAACTGGCAGGCCAAGAGGCCCTGAGACCGGCAGGTGCCAGCTGTATGGAGAAAAGCGGCTGTAGTCCATTTCCAATGTGTTGGGCTAAAGGTATAAATAACTTAAAAATCTGTTTGGTTTAAATCTTATTTAAATTCATTCTTCTGCACTAAAAGATCAGAGTTTTTTCCCGAATTTATTTCAAATAGATTTACAATCATATTTGAGGAAAAATGGAAATTGATGGGGTATGGGTTTGCAACTATATAAAACCAGTTAGATGATTTTTCAAATAGTATATAAAATCACTTTTATGGAAATGTGTTTTAAGTGAGTAAATAATCTTAAGTTTTGCTTAATTTTCCCTTATAATCAAGATACCCATATCCTTTCTGTAATATGGAAGTTTTTAAAGACAAACAAGACTAATTTTAAGTAGGACTGTAGGAGAAAAGATGAACATGGATTTTCTTATTTCAAGAATTGATTTCCTTTACTCACTGCAAAAGTGTCTATTTAGTTTGAAACTCCATATTGTAAGGTGGGCTTTTCACTGAGGAGCAAGAATACTGTGAATAAACATCCTTTTTTTTAGGATTTTTTATTCATGTAAAAATTTACCATTTTAATTGTAACATTCAAGACAATATTGGGAGGCATGTTTTGAAATGTAAAAATGCCATGTATAATTCGTGTGTAAATAAAACCAAATAAATGTAGCTACTTTGCCTAAAGTAGTACTGAATATTTAACTTAGAAGGTAAACTTATGTTAATCTACTTGAAGTTTGTTTTTTTTTTAAAGGAGGAAACTATACTAAATGACGAGCTGCAGTATTATAAGTAGAGCTACAGACTGATGAGAATTCGTTTTTAGGTTAAAAATTTTAGCACTACCAGGATATAGATATGTTAACACCAAACTACAGTTTCACCATTAGATTTGTTTTCATATTTATTGACTTATCACCATCCGTTTATTCTCTTATAGGCTTTTAAACATTTATAAAATGTAATATTAGAGCTTTTAAAACACCTGTCACAATTCCATAATTAGGTACTTGGAGTTAAGATTTTGCAGTTAAGTTCAAATTCTTGCATTTTAAAGAGGAGTGGGTATGGGGACTTCTGTTTGTTAGTTTTTCAGCCTCAATACTGTATAGTGAAGTTTCGCCTGAGCAGTAGCAAGTTCTTAGAGGCAAAGAGTTCTGCCCTTGTTGGAAATGTTGGTCTTTTTGTAGACTTGTTGGGGTTCGTTTGTGTAATGCCACCTCTGTTTTGTGCCGTAGCTTTCTGTTGGCCCTCATGATGCGTTAGACGCTGATTTTGCAGCCAAGGTCCAGACTAGATACAAGGTCTGCAAATAAGTAGCAATGGGTTATTGAATATATAGTTACTAGGTTTCTTTTTATTCAGAGTGACTTTAGAAATGTGAACTTTGGCAAAAAAGAGAGATTATAGTGTTTCTGCTCACCTCACAGCAATTGATTGAAACTACCTATGTTCTTGTTATGTTTGCTGGCTGTCAGTGCAAATGAGCGGAGCCATTTTAAGTTGAAATCTGCATTATGATGGAGATTGGGTTTGGGTGAGAGAGCTGAGCTGAGATGGGACAAGCTGAGGTGAGACAGAGTCAAGGATCAGGGTCAGTTTCTTTTGTAGGGCTGAAGCAGGACATCTCTTAGGGCGAATGGTCCTGCTTTTGGCTCCTTCAGGAGGAGTTCTGACAACACTGAGGAGCATGCCGTTCCAGTCCCTTCTGGAGACTGAGCCCACACTGCTTCCTCAGTGGTCACGCAGCCTGCAGGCGTCTTTGTAAACTTCCTCTTCCAAGCAGGACAGGAAGGCAGGCAACCTTCTGTTTTTGTGCTGGGTTAATTTTTGTTTGTATAATAGTGACAAAGATGGTATAGTATAGGAATTGACTGAATTGGTTATTTTCAAGTATAAAGGTTGCAATTTTTTATCTGAATTTTTTCTTTATCTGACAAAGTGAAAAGCTAAAACCCAAAAATATACAAATATCTATTTGCAGTTAGACATTCCAAACCACACATTAGATTTTATCAGTCACATTAACCTCAAAAGAACATAGCTGTGTCACAATTTAATAAGAGATATAAAATACTTATCAGAACAGGCTAAAAATCATAGAGCAGACCTCTATTTGTATCCTTTGGCTTGACCTAGAGGTACCCTTAAAACACTCTAGGGTCAACCCCCTAACATTGAATTTAGTGAAAAGAAAGCGCTCTAGATCCCACCCAAGGAAGATTATATTTGGAAGTACTTAGAAGGACTTTGTTATAGCATTGTGTTTAACTATATCATGATTCTTGGGACTTAAGGGGGTTTTTTTGTTTGTTTGTTTTTTCCTTCATTTTTAATATTTTATTTTTATTGTTTTTTATTTTTTAAATACTTTAGATTACATAAATGCTATGTGATGATATAGGGGATTCCCATTTGCCCCCTCCCTACCCCTTCCACACTTTCCCACATTAACAGCATCCTTCATGAGTGAGGTACATTTGTTACAATTGATGAACACATTTTGGAGCATTGCCACTATGTAAATGTTCATAGAGCTGTGTTAGGCTGCAAGACTTTCAAATGCAGAAAGTCCTGTTTTAGAAGTTTTTTTTATTATATCAGTATGTTTATTATTTGTTTAACCTTTTTCAAAGGCTGAGAAAGATGAAAAAGGTGTCAGAAGGGTTGTTGGGATAAGGATGTTTGTTGGTTTTTCTACTAGATCTTTCAGTAGTAGATTGAAATTGGACGTACTATTAATAGGTCATTTGTGTGATTGTGGATCCTGTGGTTGAAGTCATGCTCATTCTGTATGGATATTTGAAACACCGTATATATGCAGACAACTCTGTGTACCGCCCCTCTTCCCTTTTGTGTCTCAGAATCCGGTGGTCAGCTGCCTCTTGCTGTCTGTATTTCTGTTTTTCAGAAGCATACGATACTTTCCTTGCCAGAGAAGAGGCTCTTAATTCTTGCCCCTGAAATCTATTCTTGCTCCATTCTTCCCTATCTTAATAAACATGTTGGATCTCCACCCACAGGGTTATTCCTGCGAGAAACCAGAGAGACTTCTTGATGATTCTGCCATTGGTGTGTGTCCTGAATTCCTGCCCTTCCCTTCCTCTTAGCTGCTTCTGCTCTGGCCTGTGTTAACTTCATCGCTCTGAGCTGTGGGAGCCGCCTCCTGACTGGCCTGCCTTTTTCCACACACCTTCATCCTTCACTCAGTAGCAGAGTGATTTTCTGAAAACATAAGCCTGATGTTATTCTCCTGGTTAACACTCCTTGTGGCTTCTTAGGAGACTTGGATCCCGCCCTAACTTCTGAACACAGCCTGGAAGGGCTTATGAGAACCTGTTACCCCTGCCCCCCTCCGGGTGTGGGCCAGTGAACTCAAGCTCATCAGTGGTCCAGCTAGTTTGGCTCCTCAGTTCCTTAAACACCAGCCTTTCCTGTCAGGCCTTTGCTCCTGCCATTGCCTGTTCCTGGAACCACCTTCTCTTTGTTCTCTGCCTGGCCAACTCCTTAACTCTTAGGTCTCAGCTTCAGTGATCTCTCCTTTTCTCAGTCCAAATGGTTTCCCCCCTGTTTTTCTGTCCCCTAGCCTTCTCTTCTGATCTTGCACAGCATTTACTGTAATTTGTAATTATATAGTTTGATTTCTGTCGTCTTTGCTCGTTTGTAAACTTTTTTTTTTTTTTTTTTAAGATTTTATTTATTTATTCATTTATCCCCCCCTTGCTGCTTGTGCTCGCTGGGTCAGCTAACCACGCCGCGCGGGCGGGCCTGCCTTCACCAGGAGGCCCCGGGAACCGAACCCGGGGCCTCCCATATGGTAAACGGGAGCCCCACTGATTGAGCCACAGCCGCTTCCCTCGTTTGTAAACTTAACATGGTCAGGGCTTATGTCAGGTGTTTTCTGCTTGGCAAATAGCTGGCACAAATGGTTATTACTTTAGTGAATGAATAAATTCTGTTTGGGTTAGCTTTGATTATTTTAAGGACTCCTTCAGAGCTAAAACCCTGTGCCTAATATATTGTTTTGTGGGCAAGTCTAGTTTTAGACTCATTGAATTGTCAGGAAAAAAAAAAAAGCTTTCATAGCAGACTTGTAGCCATTCTAATTTTGTGGGTTCTGTGTTATGTCTTTCTTCTTAGGATAAAGTATACCTCCAGGGTTTAACAAAGCACTCCACATATAGTGAGTAGTTAATAAATAATGAACATTTATGATGTTTCTTTGATCTGGAGATATTGTCAATTTTCTTAGCCATGTATAGTAGATATTAGTGTGGAGGTCGTGATTTTTTGGTACTATTGTTTTTTAAGTTTAATTTTCCAATTCTGGTGTAGAAATATATTGATTTTTGTAGAATGACTTTTTTTCCTGACCGTACTATAAATTCACTCATTAGCTGGAATAATTGTTTATCCATATAGAATATCCACATGGAAAACAAGTAATTTGATCCACACTTCACAGCATTTAAAAAAATCAATTCCAAATGGAATAAAGATTTAAGGTGAAAAAAAAATCATGTCTTAGTTCTGATGGTTTGATTTCCAAAGAAACGTACAATCATGTTATCTGCAAATACTGTTTCTAGCTTTTATTTCTTTTTCCTGCATTTTTGCCCTGACTAGGACCTCAATTCTAGTGCTGAGTAGAAGTGGTGAGAGGAGGGAGAAGTCCTTGTCTTCTTCCCAGTCCTAGAGAGAAAAGTTTTCAGCATTAAACATGTTAGCTCTAGATTTGTTTTTTGAAAATATCCTTTATCAAATTGACAAAGTTTCCTTTATAATTCCTAGTTTTTGGAGGTTGTGTTTTGTTTTTGTTTTTTTTTAAACCATATAGTGGTGGTCAATTTTGTCAGATGCTTTTTCTGCCTATATTGAATCATGTTTTTTTCTGTTTTATTTTTATAATGTGGTACATTACATTTTGAATGTTAAAGAACCTTGCATTCCTGGGATAAATTTCACTTAGTCATGATATATCATCTTGTTTATCTATTGCAAGGTATTTCATTTAGGATTCTTGTGTCTGTGTTCATGAGTCCCAGTCTATAATATTCTTGTAATCTTCTTGTCAGGGTTTCATTCAAGGTTCTGCTGATGTCATAAAATGAGTTGCTGAGTGTTCTCTCTTTATAAAAGATTCCCGTTATTTGATTCATTTATGTAATGCTTAAGAAAAAACTAAGGTATAATGATAGAAATGTAGTAGTAGTTCCACTTGGTAGGGTAGTATTAATTAGAAAGGGACACGAAGATAAAACAATGATGGAAATATTCTTGATCTTGATCTGGGTGGTAGTCATAAGGAGATATAAGTGCGTGTGTGTGTAATGTATGCATATATTTTTAAATGTAAAAAAGTCATTGAACTCTGTGTACCTAAGATTTTTACATTTTACTGTATGTAAATTATACCTCAATAAAGAACTGTTAAAAATAAGAATACATAAGCATCTACCACTTAACCTTGCATATCTGAAAATCAAGACATTCTTCATGAAAATCTACTCCAGAACATATTTCTCATCATCATCATTATTTTTATTAGAGAAGTGAGTTTATAAAACAATCATGCATACCATACAGAATTCCAATATCTCATTTATTTGAAAAGGAAAAATTATATACATCAACAGAAAACCTTCAACTATTTCCTAAAACCCAATGAAGGGCCTATTATATAAACAACAAACTATCATGTTAAGATTTCTAATGCTTTAAAACATTGTTTCTGTATTACCAGTCAGTATGGTTAACATTTGTTTGTATGTGAGAAATGCTGTTCACTCAACATTACATTTGTAATAAAAGACAGCATTAAATATATTTGCTAGTAAAATGTAGATGAAACCTTACACTAAAATACAAGGCAATTTCCTATAATTATGAAATGATGAGAATAGGGGCTTGAAGAAAGTTGAGGAAGGAGGTGAGAGCAGCTGGAAGCAGCCATTGTTACTGTTTGGATTTGGGTGATGAAGGGGTAGCTCAGGTAGAATGTCCGAATCTAAACAAGTTGGGGGCTTCAGGCACACAGGTGTGGCCCCAGAGAGCCAGGAAGACATGAGGAAGTTCTTTGAGTAGTTGGTGCTATAGGAGGGAAGCGTTGCCCACTGCAGCTTAGTTTACACCCCCATTGGTTATTTGCTAGATTTCTTGGTAAGATCCTGTGAGAGGCAATAGGGTATTTACAGAAGAAAGTCACTTTTCAGGGTTGGGTTCCCCTTCATGGACACTGAACCTGCTTTTCAAACTCACTGTGGGTGATTCTGAGGTCCTACAAATTTTATTTGGATCGTAGCTTGAGACTCTTTCACATATCCTTTTGTTTACAATAATGTAGTGAGTTTGGAGATGTAAGTGTAAATTTTCCTTACATGTACATTCATCTGAAAATGTTATATTGAGATATGTGTTCTGTACAGTTTGTCTTTAAAGGAAAAACGGGGGAAAACCAGGCAATTGTTAGATATTCTGTGGGTGCTTCTAGCATGTTATATCTCCCCAAGTTCTGTTTTGGTAACCACTTTTTAAAAAAGAAATAAAATACTGCCAGAATATCATATATTAATATTACTTTTTAACTGAAAATCTTGTTTATTTTGTAAAGTAGGCAGAATCATTGAAAAGGTAACAATCCCAGACTGTTGAGTATTCTTCTTGTTTTCATTTCTACTCAAGTTCTTGGTGGCATGGTATATTGGTGATATCTTTTCAGTTTAGAAAAATACACATTGTTTTTATAGGTCAAGGTTTAGAGGAATGTTCTAAAAGAACACTGCATTTAATTTAGCTCTTAAATTTAATACATTGCAAATGTACCAGATGTTATCATAGTAAGAATGGTAATCTGTTGTTTCCTTCTTTCACAAAGATTCCTAAACATAAGAAGTATAACAGGGAAAATGCTAATTAGGGCTAAGGTGGGACATTCTTACAAGATTTACATTTAGAAAATAATCCTCTATTTAGAAGTTCCCTTTTCTTGGCCTAGAGAATTCAGTCCATCCTTTTTACAGAGCACTATCATCTGTTGAACACTCACTTGGTTTAATAGATCTTGAAGTACTTCCTCAGCATCTCAACTCACAGGGTAGGTCTTACTCTGTCCCATTTCACAGATAAGGAACCTGTTGAGCTGTAAGTCAGGGAGCCAGGTAGTCTTAGCATTGTTAAGCCTTGTGTACTGCTCCTCAGTCAAGATCTTGCTTAAATGTCACTGCCTGTAAGATCTTCCCTGAGACATAGTTAAAAACGCTGTACTAAAATTTCCAGCCTTCTTAAGTTATAGTCTCAGAAATTGTATTGGACTTGTTCTTTTTAAATCTATTTTTGGGATTTAGGTGAAGTTTTAACTGTTCCTGTAATCCACAGGGTGCCTTCCTCATGGTAATTAAATGAATGGCTCATGGTAGAGATACTGTATTCTTGATATGTGTACCGTAACCATTTAAAGTCTTCAAAGCTTCTAATAGTTGAAATGCTACTGTAATAAATTATCTATTTCCCCTTATGGGTTGTCTGCATATACAGTTTTAAAAACTTCATTATGGAAAATTTCTCATAAAACATGGTATTTGAACACATTCTTGTACTGAAAATGGGGGATTAATTGACAGTTGGTATGCTTTCTCTCTCCTTGGCTCCCAGAATCTTGTCTGCCAGGCCTTTCCCTGACCTTGGTGAGGGGATCGCCAGTGAGCTGAGAGACGATATTGCATCCATGAGAGAGGAAGTACATTCAAAGAACAAGAAAGAGTTCTTAGAAATCAAAAGTAAGAAAGCAGAGATAAACTCAGTAGAAGCATTGGAAAATAATGTTGAAGAAATACCTCAGAACATGGAAAGAAAAGACAGACAAAGGAGAAAAGAAAGAAAACTAGATGATCAGTCCAGAAGGTCCGACATCCAGATAATAAGAGTTGCAGGAAATAAAAAAGGATAAAATCATCTAAAAAATGATGCAAGACTATTTCCTGGAACCAAAGGATAAGAGTTTCTGGATTGAGGGTTCCCAAATATTGGAACCCCTGCAGCTGCCCCTCTGACTTCCTTCTCGCTCCTACCAGTAGCTGAAACGGCCTACTTTTGGTTCTTTATAGCACTTTTAATTTTTTTTTTCTTTCTATTTTCCAATCTTATACTTTTTTCCTTTCCATTTCTTTAAGTTAGAGCAGTTGTAGATTTACAGAAAAATCATGAGTTCTCATATCCCTCACTTCCCCCCAACAGATTATATTAACATTTTGCAGTAGTGCGTTATCTGTGTTACAATTGATGGAACCAATATTATTATGATATTATTAGCTATAGTAGTTTATATCAAGATAGACTCTTTCTGTTGTACAGTTCTATGTTTTTTTTCCAATTTTTATTCTGGTAACATATATACAACCTAAAATTTCCCATTTTAACCACTTTCAAATATACCGTTCAGTGGTTTTAATACATTTATTATTTATTTAATAATTACATAATCATTTTGGTCTTTTTTTTTTTTTTTTTAATCTCTCTGCCCTCCTTTCGTGTTTGCTATGGCAAGGGATGAATCACTTTCCCACGACCAAACAAGGGCTGCTTTCTCATTATATTACATTACATTACAGTACATTACATTACAGTTGTAATTTTTTATATGGTTTACTACATTTGTAATTAAATAATCTTGAATGCATACATCTTTCTATCTCCCCTAACTAGACTGAAACTCTTTCAGGGTGGCATTATATCTTTTTTTAAAAATTCAGCTTCCATATCCAAATACCTTTTACAGTGCCTAGCATAGTACTTGGCTCAATTACAGTTTTTAGAATTAATGTGAGAGAGGTGTGGTGCACTCATTTGCTTCCAGGGACAGGCGTGAATGAATGAAGCAGGCTGGCAGTGATAAATTGTAACTGGTACTTGGTTGAAGACAATAGAGAATGGTAAGGACTGGCAAATGGGAAAGCAGCTGCCACTCAGCTTCAGTAGGGACTGCCTTGCAGTAAAGTGGCACACTAGTAACTGACTCTTCTGAGTTGTCAGAGGCAGCAGGGTTTGGTGGAAAAGATTATGATCTCTGGAGCTGGCATGCCTGGGATTGAATACTGTGTAGTTGATATGTGGCCTTGGCAAGTCACTTCCCTCTTCCCACACCTGTAAAATGGGAAAAATGGGGTTCCTATGGGGATGAAATGATTTAATTTTTGTGTTTATAACAGTTCTGGCATAGTAAGTGCTGCATAAATATTTATTTAAATCAGTCTCTGGAAGCCTCTGTTCTAGGTTCCAGCCCATCCTGTCTCATGGGCAGCTTCAAGCATAAGAAGTTCCAAATCCAGTCGGTGTAAGTCAGCTGCAGCATATTTGAAAGATCATTCTTTTTTATGCACAACAGTTTAGCTCCACATTGGGAGTTGTTGCCTTTAAGTTATTTTGAATTTGCAAAGTAACTCCCTTCCCCGCAAAAACAACAACAACAACAAAAACACAAGAGAGCATGCCTACAGGTCTCTGGGAGTGTTTTCTCAAAGGTAAATTTACTTTTCTTCCTTAGGAGCACAAAGACTCAGTTAAAGTTATGAAATTATAGTTTTTCTCAAAAGTCTTCAAAGACCCCAGATCAAAACATCCAAGTACCGTGTGTACCTCCACTCCTCACCCCTGTGTCCCTTAGCCTGAGAGCAGATGTAGGGGGACCAAGGCTTATTTCCCCCTTCAAGGCTTCTTTTCCCTTCCAGAGTTAACTTCCAGAATTCAGTTCTCCCTCTTCCCACCCTTCACTTTAGGCATTCTGAAATGAGCTGTCCCAGTAACAATACCAAACCGAATTACTTTTTTAAATCTCCTGCTCAGTCTCCTTCCCTAAACAAACAATATCTGACCTCCTCTTTTGTTTTCTATCTCAAGGGATATATCACTTTCCTACTCAGTTGCCCATGACTAAAAAATGGCTGCTGACTTTCTCCCCTTTACCCTTATATTTGCACATTAATCAGTCTCTGTCCTCTTGGCTTTTTTTGTCCTCAAATTTTTTTACTTCTCAGGCCATAGTTATATCCAGTTTGGATGATTACAGAAGCCTTGAAATTGGTCTGATTGGACTTTTTTGCTGCCCATTGTGTTCATATCCTAACACCAAGTGCAAGACTGGACTCCTTATGTGACTCTCCAGCTTGTCCTCGACTTTCTTAACTGCCACTTGGATTAAAGCCATATTGGCTTTCCCATTTTGCCTCCTGGGTCATTCTTTTTCTTTTTTTTTTTTAAGGTTTTATTTATTTATTCATTTATCCCCCCCTTGCTGCCCGTGCTCGCCGGGTCAGCCAACCACGCCGTGCGGGTGGGCCCGCCCCCACCAGGAGGCCCCGGAAACCGAACCCGGGGCCTCCCATATGGTAAACGGGAGCCCTACTGATTGAGCCACAGCCGCTTCCCTGGGTCATTCTTAAACTATACTTGCACCTAGACCTTTGTGTTGTATATAACTATTGCCCTTTCTTAAGATCCAGTTAAGCACTCATAATCTGTTGGAATTCCTTCCTGATCACCTCTAACTCTGGGCATTGCAGAGTCTTTCCCCAGCCTCTCCCCCTTGCGCCATGTTCTTAGTGCACTTGTCCATGGTTTGTCTTTCTCATAAGTGCCATAGGGTCACGGACTATTTCTTGTTCACCATTCTTTCCTGATTACACAGGACAATGCTTTACACATAGTCACAACTCTATATAACTTTGGAGGGAGGGGGGGTGTTAGTAGGTGGAAAGTAAATAAATATACTCAAGAATCTTATAATATAGCTTGATAGTTTTGGTACAGGTGACCTAGTGCTGTGGTTCCTAAACTGGCATACAGATCGGTGGTCTTGTTAGTACAGATTCCGGTTCAGTGGATTTGCATGAGACTGGAGGGGCTGCCTTTCTAAGCTGCTCCCAGGTGTTCCCACCTGCTGCTGTGCACGCCACTTGGAGTGTCTAGTGTCTAGGATACAGTGAAAGAGCAGACCTTGGAGCCAGACTTGCAGGTTTTACAAGCTTTGTAAACTTGGGCAAGTTCCTTAGCCTTTCAATGCTTCGGTTTCCTCCTTTGTAAAAGGAGGTTACTAACAGGACCCACCACAGAGGGTTAGCATGTGGGTCAAATGAACCAAATGAACTAATGTATGTGAATTCCCCTGCAGTGACCCTGCCTCTGATTTGCTGTTGTCCTCAGCAGCATCATTATATTACACAGCACTTTATACATTTTATAGTCCCTATACATATATTTATATTTAATCCTTGCGATCATCTTGTGAAATCAGTGGTCTTACTCTGTTTGCATAAGATAATGTGTATAACAAATCTGGTTAGGTGCTTAAAACATTGTCAGTATTCAGTAAAAGGGTTGTTGTCTATGATTTGTTCTTACTTGGAATACTAGACACAATTTTGTCTTATTTAATAAAAGCGAGATCTATTCTGTCTTTAGTTGAAGTGAGACTTTATTTATGTATTTTGGTAAATAGCTGCCAAATCACCAGTCTTTCCTTGTGTGGCCTTATGTGCTAGACACCAGAGCCATCAAAAGCACTTACATTCTTTCCAGGGAGTTCCCTGTGTCTTTGCTCTCCTTTACAGCCAGACTCCGTGAATTACTTGTACTCACTGTCCGCACCTCCTTTCTTCACATACTCTCTTTAACTCACTTTAAACAGGCTTTCCTCTCCACCATTCACTACACTGACACCACTCTTTGAGAGTCACCAAATATCTTCTCAATGACCAAAGCAAAGGTCAGTTCTCAGTTTCTATTTTGACCAGGCAATACAAGTGCCATCCCTTTCTTCTCAAAACATTTCCTTGACTTGGCTTCTGACCTGTCACTCTTGGGTACCTCCCAAAACCACTGAATGTAGCTTCTTATTTTCCTTTAGCAGTTCCTCCCCATCTCTCCTCTCTCTAAATATTATAGATAAGCTCTAGTCTCACATAGCCACAACTCAGCCACTTAGTAGCTTGGTGTCCTTGGAAGATACAATGCCTTTCAACCTAGAGTTTTCAAATATCTGCATAATGGAACTAGTACCACCCACCTCAAATGGTTATGAAAATGAGATTAAATGAGGTAATGTATGCTTGTGTCTTGCATGTGGAGCCACTCTGTAAATGGTAACTGATTATTTTTCGATGAGTCTTGGTCCTGGCAGATATTTACCTCCCTTATCTGGACTGTTGACCTTAGAGCTGGGATCTATCTTTGAGTTTTAGATCTGCAGACTTTGAAATTGTGTACAAACTATTGTGTTTATTCGTGTCTGTCCATTTGGCCATCGCTGATTTTCTTAGGATTTTTTTGTGCTCATAAATTATTCATCAATTACTTTTAGGGCCTCAATATTAATTAGAGAGCTTAGGAATTTATTTGAAGTTGATTTTAAGGACTAATGAATATAAATCAGAAATATGACTTTTAAAAATTTTGCAGTAACTTCAAATAAAGTGAATGTAGATCTACATTACCTGTCATTGCCTGAAATCAATCTTTTTGATAAAGGCAATAGTTGTTACATAGGTAGTCCTTGCTCTGAATTATTCCAATATGCGCAAATTTCATTTACCATGGTTTAATTAAATAAATCAACCCTTCAACAATATAATTCAAATCTGTTACCGTGATATACTAACTGTGAGTAATTGCATAAAAACTCAGTCTGCAAATCACTAGTAAATAATAGATGCACATCATCATCAGTGAACAATGATGTCATTTCTTTCAGTCTGTCTGTCATTGGTCACAGCGCCTCTGTTGTCTAGCTCACACAGGTATGGCATAATGTGTGTGATTGTGTTGCCTTCTTGTTTGCCAGTGGTCAAACCATGTGACATTTTACAAAAAATGGATACTCAAAAGAGGAAATTGGCCAAAACTAATGAAAATGTAGCATTGAAACAAAGTAATACTGGAAGTGAAATTGGATATGATTAGAAGATTTGAAAATGGTAACAGCAAAGTGTCTATAGGATGAGACCTAGGCTTGCTTGAAGCTATGGTATGGACCACCAAACACAACTTCTTCAATCTAGCCAAGAGACTAAGAATTTATCTCCATTTTTAAAGCCTAGAGAAGGACTTTTGTATAAGTTGATGCTACAATTGGAGATTGTACAATTTCTTTAGTTGAGTTTTGGAAGAAATGTGACATAAAGTATGCAGTTGAGGGAAGCAGATGTGGCTCAAGTGATTGGGCTCCCGTCAACCATATAGGAGGTTCAGGGTTCGATTTCCTGGTGGAAAGCAAAACTGGCCTGTGCAGAGTGCTGGCCTGCGCTGGCCCGGAGAGCTGGCGCAGCAAGATGACACAACAAAAGGAGACACAGAAGAGAGACAATGAGAGACACAGCATATCAGGGAGCTGAGGTGGCCCAAGAGATTGAGCAGTCTCTCTCCACTCCAGAAAGTCCCAGGATATTGGTTCCCTGTGCCGCTTAAAGAGAAGACAAGCAGACGCAGAAGAACACACAGAGAGCAGACAGTGAGTGCAAAACAACGAGGCAGGTGGGGGGATATAAATAACTAAATCTATAAAACAAACAAACAAACATGCAATTGAGAAAATTCAGGCAGTGTGGCAGAACCCTTTACTACACTTGGATTCTAATTGAGTGTAAATGGAGTTATGGCTGTGGGGATGCCATTACTACTGTCATTCAAGATTCTCCAGATTATGCAGCTGAAGGAACTTAGGCCAGGTGAATTTAGCAACATAAAGGAAGAAAGTATTTGTGACAAAAATGATGAAGATGTCTCAGAGGCAATGACAAGGCAACAAAGTTCATGTGAAAGGAACTTTCAGATATTTCACGACATTAAAAGTACAAAGGATAAAATGTTGAAAGTGAATCCAAAGTTAGAAAGGAGTATAACTTGTCAAGACATCCAAAAGATGCTTGCTCTGTATCTTAAGTTTTACGATGAGATGATGGAGAAGGCAAGCACTGTTGAAACTACTCTTCAGGGCATTTTATGGTCCTGCACTTCCATGCAAAGCAAGGACTACCTGTATTTAGTTTAGTTGAATACATGTCATGTCAGTTGTCTATTGCGAATAACAAATTGTCCCAACGCTTAGCGGCTTATAACAGCAAGGATTATTTGTTTTGTCCAAACCTGTAGTCTGGGCAGGGCTCGTCAGGGCAGGCTCTTTCTCTGTGTGTGCTCTCAGCTGGGAGGGACAGTGGCTGCCTACAGGAGGGCTCTCACATGGCTGACCAGGTGATGTTCGCTGCCAGGCTCTGGGTCCTGGGCTTCAGCCCTCCGCTGACTTCTTGAGCTTCCTTATGCTTGGTGTCTGGGGTCACAGTGTAAGAAGAACATGTGGAATGGAAGATGGTTTTACAGCCACTGTTGGAAAATGTAAGCTGCCACACATGTTGATATCTTATAATTTTAAACATTTAGGTAATTTAACGTTAGCTTCTCTGTCTAGTAAAATCAATATAGGAAATTTAGGTTATTTAGGCTTTTATGAGAAAATAAACTTGCATAAAAGAATAAAGTTAGGGAGAAGATATATATGTCTTTCAAACCAAAAATTTTACACTAGTCTAGTTGAAGGATTCACTCTGACCAGAAATAATACCTGAATTCTTAAAAACTTTTCAAACTTGGCTGTATTGATTTGCATTCCTTAGCTTATCTTGTTTTGTAGCAAGTGGCTCTGCTCCTCTCCCATGCCCCCTCTCCTTTGCTGCATCAGCAAGCATCTCAAGTTATGTTAAAGGGCCAGCATGTTTAAAGCATAGTGGGGTTGCTGTCTGGGGACAGAGATTATAAACTAGGGAACGCAAGTGTAAGGAGTTACGATCCTTGGGTTATTCTGGGCTATTTTGTATGTGCTATTTTATGTAGCATGTATACCTCCTGTTTCCACTCAGATTGACTTGGGGGGGCTGCCCTACATCTTTCAAGGGAGGAGGAAAAAGATACCAAGAATCCTTGAAATTCTGCCTTGAGACCCTGAAGCTCTGGACAACTCAGCAGCAGTCTTTCCCAGGCCACCTGCATTCCGTTGCATCTAGCATTTGGGCTCTTTCATACAGAGGTTACTTAAACCTCGCATTTGGCTGGGTAGTTAGGGCCCCCTTTTGCCTGAGCCTGGACTAAGCAGTGTGGTCAGCAGACCCGTGCTGGTAGCGCTGACAGCATAATTGAGTGTAAGGATTTAGAAACCTTTACAGCCATTTGACGTGTGCCATGTGAGTTGAATCGCAGTGATAGAAATTTTGTATGCCTTTGATTTTTTTTTAATTTCATTTTTCTAGAAATTCCTTTTCATTGTATTTTTACAAAAGTATCCATCTGTGACAAGTTGGAAATGAAAACAAAACAAACCTGGCCTTTTATCTCCGATAGATTGAGAAGTACTGATCTAAGTCATGTAAAACCCATTTCCGTTGTTTTAAAACTTGTCAAACATTTTGTCTCCATTGATAGTAGAGCTATTTGACAAGATAATTCTGTAGTGTGCATAAGTAACATATTCCTTTGCCTGATTCACCTTGAAGAGCTTTAAGAAGCATAAATGGCCACAGATACAGAGGGGCTCCAGTTACATGCTGAGCTTTGTAAAAGATTGTGTGATGAGGAGGTTGCAAGGCTTTTTTCATTTAGAGACGCACAGCACAAAGAATTGGCAGCCTCAGGCTTTACAACTTTAGCCCTGGGTCAAAAACCAAGAAAGAAAAACGGAACACAGAATCTGTGAAACTTTGAAAGTAGAATGGTCAGGAGAGCAGAAAGCAGCTCCTGGGGTTTTCCATTCCGTGGAGAGAGACCTTCCATCTGTCTAAAGCCCTTGGTCTCGTGACTACCTGCCAAAGGGACACGGCAACAGAGATTTAATTCACGTGTAGTAAACTGCCCCATGTTAATGTGTACAGTTTAGTAAGTTTTGGCATATGTACGTGCCCCTGAAACTCATCACAGTCGAGGTAATGAAATAACCATCACTCCTCCAAGTTACCTTGTCCGTCTCTGTAGTCCTTTCCTCTTGTCCCTCCCTGCCGTGCCCCTGATCCCCAAATAACCACTAATCTGTTATCTAGCAATATATGTTAATTTGCATGTCCTAAGAGTTTTATATGGAATCATATGTGTATTTTTTTTTGGTCTGGCTTCTTTACTCAGCATAATTATTTTGAGATTCATTCATGTTTTTGAGCACGTCAGTAGCTTTTTTAATTGCCGAGTAGGATTCCATAATATCTTTGTTTATTCATCTGCTGATAGACATCTGGGTTTTGGGGTTTTGTGTTTTGGCTATTAAAATTCCTGTAAACATTCATGTTCAGGTATTTATGTAAACATGAGTTTTCTTTTCTCTGGGAAAGAGTACAATTGCTGTGTTGTATAGTACTTGCATGCTTTTTTTTTTTTTTTTTTTTTTAATAAATTTTGAGAAACTACCAAACTGCTTTCCAGAGTGGCTGTACTATTTTCCATTCCCACCAGCAATGATTAGGATCCAGTTTCTCTGCATTCCCAACAGCAGCATTTAGTGGTTTACTTTTTTTCTTTCAATATTTTATTAGAGCAGTTGTAACTTTACAGAAGATTCATACAGAAAGAACACCATTCCCATATGCCTCACTACCCCCCCCCCCCCAGTTTTCCCTGTTACTAACATTTTGCATTGATTTGGTACCTTTGTTACAATGGATGAACTAAACAGGATTTTGATAAGCAAAAAGTATCAGACTGTAAAACAAAAGCACATTCTATCATGGAAACCAGCTTCACTCTGGTAACATGGTAACCATTCCCCCCCCCTTCCCTCCCTCTTCCTTGCTTTCCCCTCTCTCCTCTCTTTTCTTTCTTTTCATTCTTTTGAGTCTACCTTTGAAGGCTTTTGAAAGTATTGATTTTGGACACAGGTATATTCAGATTGAGTCATGTGTTTGGTTTAGCTTCTCCCTTGACACACTCAATATTTTGAGTAGTGTTTTTTCCATTGCTAGCATGTCAGTTCTTTTGCCCACTCTCGAGATGTAATGTTTTTCTTCAGGAATAATTTATTATATTATACTTTATTTAGTCATCCTGGCTGTCCAATTTGAGGAGCAAAAAAGAAAGCTAAAACAGAGGTACAGTTGATTTTTTTTTTTTTTTTTAATAATTCAGCAACCATGCTAAATTCATTTATTTATTCCAATAATTTAGCTGTTGATTCTTTCCGATTTTTTTCGTGCGTAATCACGCTGTCTATGAATAATGATAGTTTTCTTTCTTCTTTCCCCACCCCTCATGCTTTGTTTCCTTTTCTCCTGCGGCACGTGGTTGTGGCTTCATGTGTAGCTTCAGGCAGAAGGGTTTGTGGCAAGCACTGTGTCGGCAGTCTCGATCTTGGGGGGCGGGGGCGGAGGCAGGGGGAGCTGATTTTTCACCAGTTACTTAATTTAGGTTTTATGAAGACAATGTTCCATGAGGTTAAGAAGGTTAAGAAATTTCTTCCTATTTCTAGTTTGTTGCTGAAAGTGCCTCGCATGGCTGGTGAAGGCTGCTGTGTGCATGCCGAGATGACTGTATGCCCGGAAGAACACCTAACCCCTTCCTGATGGGTGTCAGCCATTTTGATGAGGCTTCTTCAGTTAGGGTGTGGCTCACCTCAGTCCGGATGGGTCTTAATCCTCTCACTGGAGTCCTTTATATGCAAAGTGAAATTCTGAGGGAGAGAGAAAGGCCAGAAGGAGCAGAAAGAATCTGAAATCAAAGGAACCTGGCAAGAGAAGGGAGAGGCCAGAAGCAGCAGCCAAGTGCTTTGCCATATGACAAGCTAAGGACCAAGGATTACCATCAGCCAGCCCCAGAATGCCACAGTCTACCAGGAGAAAGCATTGCCTTGATGATGCCTAGATTTGCACTTTTTCCTAGCCTCACAACCATGAGCAAATCAATTCCCATTGATTAAGTCAAACCATTTCCTGGTATTTGCTTGAGCAGCCAAGGAAACTAAAACAACTGAGGTCTCCTTTTTGAAAATGGGGTAAACTGCATTGATGGTTTTTTCAATGTTTAACCATCCTTGCAGTTCCAGAATAAACTTCTTGGTCATGGGGTATTATTTTTAAATATTGTTGGATTCAGTTTGCTAATATTTTAGGATTTAAAAAAAAATCTTTGTTTATAGGAGAGATTGACTCATATCCTTTCTCATATTGCCCTTGCCAGGTTTTGGTGTTTTTGTTTTGCTGGTTTCATAAAGCAAGTTGGGAAAATTTTCCTATTTGTTCTCCAGAAGAATTTAAGATTAATATTATTTCCTCAAACTGCAGAAAGATTTCAGATTTAAAAGACTTAAATTTCAGATTAAATATTTTTAATAGAACAGGTCTATTTAGATTTCCTACTTGTTGCAGTTTTGCTAAGTTGGTTTTGCAAGGAATTGTGCATTACATCAACATTTTCAAATTCATTGGCATAGAGTTCTTAATGTTTTCTTGTCTATGGGGTCTGTAGCAATGTGGTCCTTCGTTCTGGATATTGCAGGTTTGTGACTTTTCTGTTGTTGTTTTTTTTTTCCTTTGGTTAATCCTGCTAGAGATCTGTCAATTTTATTACTCAAAGAACTAAGTTTTGCATTTGATACTTAGATCATTAATTTCCAATCTTCATTTCTAATACATAAATTTAAAGATAAAGATTTTAATCTAAGCTCAGCTTTTGCTGTATCCAGTAGTTTTAATATTTCTTTTCATTGTATCATTCAATTCAAAAATTTTTATGAATTGTTTTTTTACTAATGGGTTATTTGACATAACTTGCTTAATTTCCAGATAATTGGGTATTTTCTAGTTGTCTTTTTGTTGTTATTGTCTAACTTAATTCCATGGTCATCCACAGAACATACTCTGAATAATTTTAGCCCTTTGATATTCATTGAATCTTGCTTTTTTCACCCAGCATATAGTCAATTGTAGATTTAATTTTGTGTGCACTGGCAAAGAATATATGTTCTGCTGTTGGGGGTAGTATTTTCTACAAGCTGATTCCATCACATTTGCTTATCCTGTTGTTTGGATCTTCCGTATGGTGCCAAAAGCTTAAAAAGGTATACACATAAGAATGAGTAAAGAGGAGAACAAACAAAAGCTACTGCCTCTTTAGGAGTCCTCTCTGCTTTTCTCTGAGAGGGGTCGGAGCAGTGGCTGTCCTTAGAGCTGGCCCCACAGCCATCTAAAGTAGCTGATCCAAAGCAGTGAGCGGCGATCAGACCCACACATCCTGGATTTTGGAGGACTCGGGCTTTGTAGCCCACCTTGACACCAGCAAGCTGCACCAGCAGCCCAGGCTGCAGTCTGACTGCACCTGCCATGTAAGCAGATGGTGGCAGCCACTATTTGGAGGGTGCTCTTCGCCAGGCCTCCCCACAGCTTACCAACCTCCTCCTCCAGCCCCTGGTACTGCACAGTGTTCCATAGACTCCAATGGGGTAGTTGATTCAGACAGCTCTTGTCACTTTCTTAGTTGTTTTAGTGGAGGGACTGATTTTGTAGTTTCCTACTCCACCATCTTCCCACAGTCCCCTCTTTAATGTTTTAAAATCATCAGCAGTTTTTTTTTTTTTTTTTTTTTACCGGGAGGTCCCGGGGATCGAACCCGGGTCCCTCCATATGGGAGACGGACGCCCAACCAGTTGAGCCACATCCGACCCCCAGCAGTTTTTTTAATAGATTAAATTCATCATCCTAGTCGTTTTAAAGTGTACAATCCAGTGTTGTTGTTTTTTTAACAATTTATTGACGTATATCATTCATACATGAACATACATAAACTATAAGTGTTCAGTAAACATCGTGATCTTACAAAACAAACGTGCATAACATCATACAGGGCTTCCACTCATTACCCCCCCCCACAGACATCCTGCGTTGTTGTGAAACGTTTGTTAACAAATCATGAAAGAGCTTTGTCAAAGTATTACTACTTAGTCCATATCGTCCTCCCCTATACATTTTTTTAAAGGATTTATTTATTTATTTATTTACTTTTATCCACTTTTGTTTTCAGTTGTCCCTGTGTCTACTCTGCTAAACAGTGAGTTGGCTAAAGGGTAGGACCTCCTGTCACTGTTGTTGGGTTGTTTGTTTTTGCCCTATCACCACTGCCTAGTATGTTAACGACTGCTCAGAATTTTATTGTGAAAAGAACTTTTATCTCAGGTAAAAGTTTTCAAAAGTAGCTTTTCAAAAAAAAAATTTGTTAATTACATAATTAACAAATTAGGGGAGTGGATGTGGCTCAAACAGTTGAGTGCCTTATGGGAGGTCCCAGGTTCAATTCCCAGTGCCTCTAAAAGACAAAAACAACAAGCAAAACAACTCAGGGGAGCCAATGCGGCTCAGTGGTTGAGCGCCGGCTTCTCACATACGAGGTCCCAGGTTCAATCCCTGGTCCCCTGTACCTCAAAACAAAAAACAAAACAAAACAAAACAAAACAACAAATTAGGCTTTCCTGTGAGATTTTCTCACAAATTTAAAATCTCTGATAAAAAAGGTTCTTAGATTATTTATAGATAAAACAATATATTTTTGACAGAGCTGGAATAGGGCCTCCTGGTCTTTTAAGCATTTGTTTGACAAATGCGTATTGTGCTGTCATGACACAGCTGCTGCTGTGGTGCGGTAGGTGGTGGTAGGGAGAGGCACTACGGCTTATAATCTTGGTAGATTGCGTGCCTGCTCTCCTCAGCTTCACCTGATTATGCCTTCTGCATATGTCCTGTGAAGGGACATTAGAACAGTATTGCTATTGTTTAAGTATACTGTACGCTGAAAATTACTTTTTTCTTACAGAATATGACAGATACCTAGCATCTAGCAAAATAATGGCAGCTGCTTACCTTGACCCCAACTTGAATCACACACCAAATTCGAGTACTAAGACTCACCTGGGTACTGGTATGGAACGCTCCCCTGGGGCAATGGAGCGAGTCCTGAAGGTCTTTCATTATTTTGAGAACAGTAGTGAGCCAACCACCTGGGCCAGTATTATCAGACACGGAGATGCTACTGACGTCAGGGTAAGTACATGTTCCCTGGAGATACCTCTAAAGCATGTTTCGGTTAAATTTTAATGGCATATACCAAAAAAAGGTAAATTATTAATTTTCACTTAATTCTATTTCATATCTGAGACTGCCCACATTACAGTGACATTAACTTTTTATTCAGTTAAAATGTGAAAGGCCAGAGTTCTAAAATTTCTTAGGAAAATAATAAGTGAATCATACATTATTCATATAATGGCATTGACTTATTCTCTTTCCCACTCCACTTTTTTTTTATTAACTTTTAGGAAGAGTACAAGTACAAAAGCAGTTAAAATACTCTCATTACAAAATAGGAAAATAATTTTTTGGAAAGTATAAATTTGGGGATTTGTGTAACTCAAAATATAATAGTTTGTTCATAAATTATTGATTATCTACTGTGTACCAGACACTGTTCTAGTTCTGGGGATATAAAATGTCCCTGTCCGGTCCCTGCTTTCACACCTTACAGTCCATGGAGGACTCAATTCCAGTGTCAGAAAGGACTTTGCTTGAGGTGTGTGTCTGCTGGCAAGGAAGCGTGTAGGAGTAAACAGCTAAATGCTGGGTTTGAACTTGAACTTAGCATCTGGGAGTGGAAGTGACAGTGAATGATACAGAATTTGGGAAGATAGCATCCTAAGCAAAGGTAGCTGGCCTTCTGAAAGTGAGGAGATGCAGGAGAGCACAGGGAACGTTAGAAAACTGTGTTCAGTGTGTGAAATTTTTGATCAAAGTGAAAGAAATAGCCCCTCCTTCCTACCCCCAAAGCCTAGTATCTGTTCATCTTTAAGGGTTGGAAATGTCCACTACAGCTTGAAGAACCTCAGAAGCAGTACGCTGAGTGAAAGAAACCAGACTCAGAACAGCACATATTATACAGTGCCTTTCATATGAAGTGTCTAGAGTAGGCAGATCCAGGGAGAGAGATTATAGATTGATGGATGCCAGGGGAGAGGGAGAAGGGCTGGGGGGCATCACCTAATGGGAATGGGGGTTCTTCTGGGTCATAGAAACGGTCCCAAACCAGAGACAGATGGTGGTTTTCAACATTGTGAATACACTATCAAAACCTTTAAAAATGTTTGTATATTATTAGAGTTTCTCCTTAATTAAAAAATAAATCTAAGAAGGATCCAGTGCTTAGAAAGATTAGGTTTTTCTTTTCGCATTGATGAAATTTATTTGCTACTCTTTAACTTACGTGCCTTCACTATGTTAAAGCAAAATACAGGCATTGAGAGTATAGATTTAAACTTAAAATGTTGCATTTGAATTATGTATAATTTTCTTTTACTTGTGTGATATTGTATAGCAGTATATACTGACTAGCTTTATTCAAGGAGATTATTAAAAGAAGCCATTGATTCGGATTGTAAGTTTGTGTTAATATCTATTCACATATAAATTGTAATGAACAGAAAATTTTGTACGAAGTTGCTTGTTTTGTGTGTTTTTTGTAGTTCTATGTTTTACATTTAGATCCATGATCGATTTTGAGTTAGTTTTTGTATAAGGTGTGAAGTTTAGATTGAAGTTCATGTTTTTTGCCTTTGGTTGGCCAGTTGCAACCTGCACCTTTTATGGGCTAGCACTGTGTCGCATTGTCAACCCTATTTTCAAGAGATAGTTTCAAGAGCTGGGCACTTCGCCTTTTTGAATACAAATACTATCCTTTTTGTAAGACAGGATGAAAAAAACGATTATCAGGTAGGTAATCAGCCTTGTTCTCAGCAATAGGTAGAGATATTGTCATCATTTTCTAACATTTTTCACCTGTCGTAATTTTTTAATAGTAAAACAAGGTAGACTGATTTTTTTAAATTAATTAATTAATTTTTTTGCCAGAAATATATTGTGACATATTGCTGGTTACACTTCATACTCAGTAATATCTTTGCCACTACTGGCCCAGGTTTATATTCAGTGATCCCTGCATATCAACTCTTAGTTTGGGAAAGCAGTATAGTTACAACTTCTCCCGACCCAGTTCATACTCACCCATTGGTTTTCAGTATTTTGCATGTGCCAAGCATTTTTTTGAGCTGGGGATATAAAGAGAAATAAGACAAAATTTCAGGCTTTACTTTGTTCGGAGACTAATTTATCAATAACTGTATTTCATTGCAATAGATACAACATGGAAGTATTTGAGATACAGCAAATTAGAATATTTCCCTCTGCTTGATTGTGAAGTAATTTATGAGCCAGATCTTAATGTATAAATAGTAGTTGCCGGTGTTTGTGTAAGGAAGTGGGTAAAAGCACACTTACTTAGTTAGGGTTACCTTATTATACATGTAGTCAAGAAGAAGTTGAAGGGATAAATTGCAAAAGAAAGTTAGGACATGTAGATTTTGAAGGGCCTTATATTTCCAGATCAGATATTCTGCCTTTATTTTACATTTCACAGAGGGGCTTTAAAATGGAGAGTAATATGATAATGCTTGGGTTTTAGAGGTAATTAAAATGTATGTGATTGAGTGAACCTTCTGAGTTCCAGGATTAATTCTAGATACTTTATTAACCCCATTTAACATGTACTACTTCCATGTCATATCTGTTGCACTGAAATATAGTTATTGATAAACGAGTCTCCGAACAAAGTAAAGCCTGTACTTGTCTCCACTGTAAGAGACTTACTTCCTCTTCTAAGCTGGGACTGCTCAGGCAAGCCTCCCAGCTCTTCTATGTGGGAAGCTACTACGGTACACAAGGTTCCTGGGGTTATTTTGCTGCAGAACAAGTGTTCACAGCCTCAAATCCTCAAATATCTGAGAAAGGTCAACACTGTGAAAGACAGACAACAAGCAGAACAAAGGAAGACTTTATAAGAGTTGAAAGAAGTTTTAAAATAATCTTCTTTAAGATCCCCAGAGATAATGGAGAGAATCGCATTGAGGTTATGAAAAAACCCAACAATTAAAAACGAAAATTGGAATTGGTTAAAAGAAAAACTCAGAAGATTGATTAAATAGCAGACAGGTCACAGCAGAATGAATGAGTGAGTGATGAAAATGGGAATTTCCAATAGAACATAGCACAGAGAGAATGCCGTTAGGAAAGAAGAATTTTAAAAGATGGAGAATGGATTCAGGATCTTTTTATATCCTTCTAGAAGTTCTAGGAAGTGAAAACATCGCACTAGAAAGTCTTTCATGATAGTTGAGCATTATTTGTAGCCCACTTTAATTGAATGCTTTACTACTATAATAGTTGAAACTTCAATATTTTAATTGTAAATTAATAATTGGGTGGATCTGTACATTTGAACAAAATACTGCTGAAGAACAAATTCATGACATCTTTCTCCCAAATTACAAGTATCTGACAGGAACATTATAGACACAAAGATTAACATATATAGCCAGGAAAGAGCAAAATAGAAGAAACCTGACAGTATTTGAGGGCCTGATGACCCCAACAGGAAGAGAGGACATGCTGGGCACAGTTGGTTGGCACAAATGAACTTCACAGCAGTGAGAGGGAAGCCATTCCAGCCATTTTCAGATAGGAAATACATTATGTATTGTTGCCCAAGGTTACCGAGTGATTGTATTCCGTCTCAGATGCTGTGGCGACACTGCCCAGTTTAGGAGCATTAACCACATACTGTTGTTGAGCACTTGAATGTGGCTAGTCTGAATTGAGCCAGAAAACATACCAGATTTCAAAGACTTGGTATGGGGGAAAAAAAAAAAGATAGTAAAGTAGTCTATTAATAATTTTTAATATGGTTACATGTTGAAATAATATTTTAGATTTATTTTTATTAGAGGAGTTGTCAGTTTACAGAAAAATAGTACAATAAATACAGAGCTATTGTATACCCCCCTTATACACTCAGTTTTCCCTATTATTAACACTTTGCATTAATGTGGTTTCTTTGTTATAATTGATAAGGCAGTATTATCATAATTATACTGTTAACTATAGTCCATAGTTACGTTAGTGTTCCCTGTTTGATGTACAGCCTGTGGTTTTAAAAAAAGTTCTATTCTAGTAAGATATACAACCTAACATTTCCCCTTTTACCCACATTCAAATATACAATTCAGTATTGTTAACTACATTTGCAATACTGTGCTACCATGACCACCATCCATTTCCAAAACTTTTCCATCACCCTAAAAAGAATGTATTTTTTGATATACTTGTTTAAAGTATATTGTTAGAATTAAATGCACCTGTTCCTTTTTACTTTTTAAAATGTGACTACTAGAAAATTAAAAATTATATATGTGGTTGTATTGTGTTTCTGACAGCTCTGCTTTTAGAAAGTAATTATTAGAGACACTGGATCAGAACGAAACCTTTGAAGGAGTTGGGATTTATTTTCACTAGGGACAGTATGGAATGTTGTAGTGTTTTATTATGTAAGTTTTACTTCTCATGCTTTGGTTATTAAATATTACTCTTTTTTTACATATCTGTTTTAATTATGAATTAGTTTAAATATTTGTGGACTCTCAGGACTGCACAGATTATAGGCCAAGAATACAGAATAGCAACAGTAGAACAAAATTCCTCATCTAAGTGGTCTACAGATCTCCCATGTGGGCTCCTTGGCCTTGGACACGCCTTTTCTCCAAGTCTGGAACCATTGTCAGCATTACTGTGCAAAGCACCTGCTTAAGAGGAAGAATAAGGTCTGTTTGGCGTGGAGTCTCTTAGAGTGATATGGTTGCAAAGACAAGTTCCATCTGTGTAACCAGCCTCGTCCCTGTAGCTCTCCAGGCTCAGTGAAATCAGATATAAGCTATAAATCCAATGATGACTACTAAACAATGTGGACAGGCTGGTATGCCCTGCCCCTTGTGGAAGTTGGACCCATGGTTGCAAACATTCATCTTGAGTTGAGCACAGTTTGAAGCTTTGATCAAGTGTCAGTATGTGCTCCAGGCAACACTGGCGATAAGTACAGGGTCAGTCCAGAATGGCCACAATCCACCCATGCTGTATCATATTTCGGAATAATAGTGACAGAAAGTTCTAAATGCTACCGGAGAAGCCCCTTACCTAGGAGAAAGAGTGGCATTTCATTGAATTTCTCATCAGTGCTGCCTGATGCAGGAAAACACTGGAAACGGTATCTTTAAAGAGTTCAACTTGGACCTCTGGAGTCTATGCCACATAAATCATCAATCCAGAAAAGGTGGACTGGAGGTTTCTGCAGAGATTAAAGGACATAGAAAGTTAGTATTAGGCCGTCTTTAATAAAAAACAACTAGAGATATAATGAAGGATGGTCGGGGGTAGAAGAGCGCAGAAGGCACTAGCCTCAAGGGCTGCAGGAGGTGGTGGCCGCCATCACCCTTGCTGCTCTGAGTGCCACTCCATCTCCCTCTCTACATCTTCACAGCCTCTGAGAGCTGCAAACCTCTCTGTTTAATCCAGCTCTGTTTACCCCACACCTACCCATGTTTCGTTTTGGGCTCATTCTAATTGTGTGACCCTAATGCTGCCCAGCTGTCCTACAGTATTTTCCTAGTTCTGGTCTCTAAGACAACTGTTTCATACCTTCTCCTTTCTTTTCAACACCTGAAAACTTCCCCAAATTCCTACACACACACACGCACACTGCCCCTAGTGTGTATACCCCTAGTCTCTGCCTTTTCACCTCTTATTCTGAAAGAACTCCACATCCAGTGCTTCAATCTAAGGCTTACCCACTTAGATCCCTTGGGGTCTTTTTTTAAAAAAGGCAAATGGAAGCTTTATTAAAATATAATTCACATTTATTTACCCTTTTAAGTGTATAATTCAATGGTTTTTAATATTAGAATCTTCTTTTACTCCTTTTTTGCTCACACCCCATATCCAGTACATTAGCTAATCCTGTGGGCATTTTCTATAAAATATATCTATAGGGTATGGATTTCCTGTGGCCTCCACTGCCACTGTCACCTCTCACCTGCATTGTCCACTGGTCTCCTGACATCCCTCCTCACTTCCTCATTTGCCCCAAAAAAGCTGTGAGAAAGGTCCCATTGCAATGAAAGCACGAGTGTGAGGCCTCGCCAGGGCTTCCTGTCTCCTTGAGAGTCAAGTTAAATCCTTCAAGAGGCTCAAGAGGCCCTAACCTCTCCCCTCCCCATGATGCCCTGTGATCTTCTGTCTCACTAGCCACTCTTTTTTTTTTCCTTCTACTTCCTGGACTCTCTCTCTCACATGCCAGTCATCTAATCAGTCATTTGCTTAGAACATTCCAGGGGCTCCACATTTCTCTCAGAGGAAAAGCCAGACTCTTCCTGTGGCCCACAAGGCCTGCCAGGATCTCTGCCCCTCTACTGCTCCCCCATTCTCTCTGCCTTTCCTGTCCTCCCAGTTTAGGAAGCTCCCTTCTGTCTTTTCCCTTCCCTGTTTTGTTCCATTTTCTTCAGATTATATCCTTATTGAGCTGGCCTTGTTTGTTGGTTTGTTGGCTCAAGTATTACCTGCTCTCGTTCACTCGAGCGGTGAGTGCCTGTGGCATTGTGCACAGCACCCTGAATAGAGGCTGGCAGGCGCTCAGCGTGCTCAGGAGGTTTGAAGAGAAGTGCAAACCAGGAAAATTGGTTGCAGAGTAAAAAACCTTAATAGACAAAGAACCACAAAAGAAATTGAATGGATAAAGCACTTACCCTATACAAAACTGAACCTTGCTTGACTGGTTTTCCTATTAAACCTTTATTCCTAGCATCTTAAAAAAAAAAAAAAAAAAAAATTACAAGGCCTATAAAAATTCATTTGATAACACCAAATCTGGGCAAGTACAGTACAGTGCTGATAAAGGACTAAACAGTATTTGAATTCTTCGATAATATTCTTGTCACATTCAAAGCATTTTAAAATTTCACTAATGGGGCACGTTGGACTATTCTAATATATAGTGAAGTCTCAGTTTTCAGTAGTCTTTGTGACTCATTTGGAAAACGTTGACTTAATTACTTAAACCTATAATAGTAAATAAGTAAAATGACCAATTCAGTCAGTGTGGTTTGCTTAAAAAGCTGAGAGGTACTTGGTTGGATTACTACTAGTTACTGTTACCAAGCTGGTGGTGGGAAAGGCAATGGAAAGTAGCAGTCTGATCAGCTTACAATCAACCTTCTGATCGATGTGGAAAAATACATGAACTATTTGGAACTCCAAGTTTGTGGGAGTTGGAGCCACATGAGCAGAGTCTCGTCAGTCTATGGAAACAGGCTGCCTATGCTAAGCACAATGGCAGCTCTGGGGGAAGGGAAGCTTCCAGGCAGTTGTCCCTGAATTCAGCCCTCAACAGTTGCCTGGATGACTTGCTCTTGGAACAGTCCCACTGTCCAGTCTGCAGTATTTTTTGTTAGGTTCTGTTTCTTGATGCGTTATGTGTGTTACAGAGATAAGCTGTTCTCTCCGATGGAGGAGCCAGGTGAAAGAATATTAAAAAGATTGAACACTGATCATTATGGTGTCAAAGAATTTTGGTGCTGGGAAGGACTACAGAGTTCTTAGCAAGTTAAGCTATTCCTTTACATAATGGAGAATATCATCTAGGAAGATAGCTGGAAAGAAAAACATTGGGAGACACGTAGAATCAAAAGTAGTGTAACAAGAAGAGGATGCAGTGGCAGGGCCTGAGAAAGAGGAATTTTATCACCAGAACCTCAGAGATGGTGACCATGTTAGGCAGAATACGGGCCCCTAAAGATGCCCACCTCCTCATTATCAGCAACTGGGCAGATGTTTCCTTACATGGCAGAGGGGACTTGGCAGATGTGCTGAGTCAACTTGGTTGACGTTCAGGGCTTTGAGATGTAGAGATCCTGAGTCCCTAAAAATGCAAGGCCTTTTAGCTTGCTGCGGTCAGAACAAGCTGTGGCAAGGTAACAAAGGCCACAGAGACGCAGTGTTGCTGGCTTGAAAGGTGGAGGAAAGGGCCACCAGCCAAAGAATGCAGGAGGATTCTAGAAGCTGGAAAAGGCAAGTGAATCGATTTCCTGCAGAAAGGAACACAGCCCTGCTGAAACCTTGATTTTAGCCCAGTGTGTCCCATTTGAGATTTCTGATCTACAGAGATGGAAGGTTGTTTTAAGTCACAGAGTTGGTGGTAATTCGTTACAGCAGCCATGTGACTGTGGACCATCGGAGAACAAGGGGTATTCTTTGTCCTGGAGGACTTTTAGGAGGACTCGTAGTTTGCTACTTGGAAGAAGAACTGTGCAAGGTGTGTTAAAGAACAGGATTTGGATGGCTTGACCATCAGTTTCTTCTGTGCCAGGCACATGGTGGACACTTCAGACATTCATTGATTTATGAATGAGTGACCATGAAGCAGTGGGCGCATGACTGATTTCTACCAGGGGAAAAGTCATTTCACCTCAAAGCACTATCCAGAAGAAAAGGTGGCTGATAAGAGTAGTTCCAAGCAGATTCATAAAATAAAAGTACTTAGAAATGAACAAAAGTACATTCTTATCTTACTAATTGAAATCAGGGAAATGTAAATTGTAGTAACAGCCATGAAATGCACCCCTTTAAAAGTCAAATTATAAAAATTTTAAAGATTGGTTTTATCCAGTATTGATATAGAATGAAGGGCAAGTCTCTAACAGTATGTGTCAGATATAATTGGCAGAGTTTTGTTTATGGGCAGTTTGGATATAATTATCAGCAAGGAAATAGCTAGCCTTCAGTAGTAAAATAGCTGTGTGTGCTGCAGTGCTGTGTGTTGATATGGATAAGCATGATGAGGGTTTTCAACCTTAAAAATAATTATTAGGAATGTCTAATATGAAAATTTAAGCAGGAAAATCCTATAATTCTGAAGTCTGGGATATGAGATAAATGGAGAAATAGAGGTTTCAGAGTAGCCAAGTATTGTTTTGTGTATAACAGGACTAGATTGTCATGGGCCTTCAAAGCCAGGATAAGAAATTTACATTTAATTCATCCACTTTTAGTGGCATATTTAACCCTTGTTCCATTATCAGTCCCTAGAGACCATAGCTTTTGTAAATTTATGTATTCCAGAAATACTCTATACCTGTACTTGTGCGTGTGTGCGCATACGTATGTAATTTGGAAATGGTAGTATTACCCAGCTGTTCAGTGCATTGGTTTTTCCCCACTTAAGAAATCTTGGTGAGAAAGTCATCTAAGAGAACATGTAGATGTACTTTCTCCTTTTTTAGTGGCTACAGAGTGTTCCGTTGTAAGGATTTATCATCAGTTGATTAACCTGCTCCCCATCAGTGGACAGTTGGGCCATTTCTGCTCCTTTGCTTCCCTGAGCAGTGCAGCAGCACGTACAGTTGTACAACGTCCTGTCCCGTGTGCATTGATTGTTGGTGGGCGTCCCAGTAGGGAGCCAGTGTCACTGCCTATGTGCATTTATGAGCTTGTACTGTAAGTGAGGCTGAGAATCTTTCCACATGTTTAGACGTCTTCTTTTCTGTGAACTATCTGTTCCATTGAGGATATTGGACCAGAACAGGGAAATATGCCATAAAATTTGTATCAAGTGGTCTTTGCTTCCCCTCACCAGTGTGAACCTATTCATGACATGGGGATGCCTACTCACCCGTCTGTTCCCTGTAACTGCGGACTAGCGCTCAAAAGTGATTTTGCGTTAAGGAGTGTATACATTCAGCACTGATATTTAGTTTTCAGAGTCATTTCTTTAGTTACTCAGAACTAAATATTTTGTTCCCAAATTATGTCTTTGTTAAGTTTACTGAGTATATGTATTTAGCACTAAATATTTAAGTACTTACATATCCAATATGCAATAGTGCTGGTTGCTGTCCAAATTGCGTTAGAGGTGAAATTTATAAAGGTACTAGAGAATGAGAAATAGGACAGAATAAAATACAGAAGCATAATGAAACAGCAAAAAATTGAACAAAAGGGAATTTCTGTGTGTGTGTTGCTTTTATTTTTGGTAGAGAGTGAAAGTTCCAGTTTTATTTATTCGTGAGGTTGCTATGGTATTAAAGTCCTTTGTTAAGCAGACCCAAACTTGAAATCCTTCTGGGTCTAAGTTACTCTATAGGTGGTGTGGTCAAGTGACCTGACCACAATTCTGTTTGTTCGTAGACGTTCAGGACTAGGAATGTGCTTTTCCCTGTTGAACACCATGGTTCTGGACTGGGCCTCTCTGATGCTGGTTCTCTGCAGACGGGCTCCTGCTTGGGCCCCGTGTGTTCAGAGGAGAGGAAGGTAACCTTGGCTGGCGTCACCACGGCAGGCTCCTTACATAGGGGAGGATTTATCCTAGAATGTTAGCCATGGCAAACACGAATTTAAGGGGTGACTCCTGCCCTGCACTGCCTTCATCTGTGCCTGTGCTTGGGAGGCTAGAGTGAGTGAACCGAGGCAGACGATTGGAGACGGCTATAGACATGAATGGTGCCTCTCCTGGGAGGAAGCTGCCCCTCCCTGTGAAGTACCATTGAGCTGTGGCGTGAAGAGCTGATGTGATCAGGTCTGTGCTTTAGCCAGGGTGAGCTAGCCTTGGTGTGCACCTGATTGAGCTGCCAGAGCTGGGACAGGGAGACAAAAGTGCTTTTGTGGGAGTTTGAGAGAGGCGCCAGTCTGTTGCAGCATCAGGGATTTGTGTCTTGGCAAGGAGAAGCTGCAGAAATGAGTTTTGACAGAATTAGACAAAGGAGCCCCTTCCTCTAAGTCAGGGGTTCTTAACCAGGAGTCCACGGACCCCCAAGGGATCCGTGGAAAGATTTCAGGCGGTCCATGAGCTTGACCTGAAAAAAAATCAACTTATTGTCTTTATTTCCTCTGACCTCTAACTGGAATCTAGCATTTCTTCACTTAGGAATGTATGCAATAAATTACAGTAGTATTCATTTCATATCACATTACAGTTGTTGCATATCTTCAAAAAATCGCTTACACTCATCCATACTTTGAAATTATAGTCGTTGTTAGACCCAACACTAGTTGAGTGTCATAAAACTCTCTGCTGCTACATTCTAAGAAGGGGTCTGTGGTTTTCACCTGACTGGCAAAGGGTTCTGTGGCCTAAAAAGGTTAAGAGCCCCCTGCTCTAGGCAAATGCCCCATCCTAGAACACAAGACTTGAAGTCAGGAACGTGGGCTGGATTTCAGCTCCCACTGGCCCCTCTGGCTGGGCACCCTCCCGTAGGGTGCAGCCTGGGCCGGCACTCACAGGAGCTCTGTGGGAATTGCAGGCCTCGGATCAAGAAGCCAGGACATTTTACACCTCTCTCGGTCCCCTTAGACGTCAGTGGGCTGCAGGCGCCTTTCTCATCCTTCTTTAAGAAGCTCTTTGGCTCTTCCAGCCTGACCTCTGTTCCTGCTTTCTTTCTGATGCCATGTCTAGGCCCACCCTGTGCCCCTATCCCGGCCCTCTCCCCAGTGCTCAGGAGAGGCAGCTGTGTGCCGGCCCTGGAGCCCACAGGCAGAGCCCACCCCATGCCCTGAGCGGGTGCCCATACACCTTGGCAAGACATGTCTGTTGTAAAGGTCGTTCTTTACCTTTTCTGAGGGGGTGGGCTGACAACAGCCTTTGTATTACCAACAGCGCCCTGCTCAGCACACGAGTGTGTCATGACGAAGAAACTGTCAGGTGGTGCAGGACTTTTAAGACATGTCTTATATTGTATGTAAGTTGTATCATAGCTTCATTTAATTGCTAATTTTAAAAACTCTGTGATTTTCTTTGACAGTGTTATTTCCTGTAGCAGACATTTTCATTTTAATATTGGCATCGTTTACCAAAAAAAAAACTTTCATTAATCATTTAGAGGAGCAAACGATTGCAGTGGGTTGTGATTAGCACACTCTGATGTAAGGGCAGATGGTAGTTACCGTCGTATTCACAAGGACTCTTCCACGTGCGTGTCCCCTTTACAGACACACCTGTGCGTGACTTTTCATGGCCTTGGAGGTACAGGGCGAGAACGGGTTCTAACACTCAGCTTTCCAGAGCCCCAAGATAAATTTCACCTTCTTCTCTAGGGCACTTTCCCTGACGAGCTTATTCAAATGGTACCTTCTTCTCTCTCTTCATGGGGTACATACATTAGAAAACATTAAATGAGGGTGGGGAATGTTTTAGAATGTATAGAAATATTAAAATAATTCCTTAATAACCTATGGAAAGTAAATAGTAAACTTATTAGGTCCATATTTAAGAACTTTTCATGGATCTTCTGTATTACCAGAAGCAACCTTGCTTATATGTTCCACAGGGTATGTTTTTTCAAATGATGTTAGGGTTGCACCCTGGTCTCAAACAATATTATCTCCTTGGCTTAGAAAGTATCACCTCACACTTGGGTCTAGTCCTCAGAAAATGGTAGCCTCCGGATAGCTGTTGAGCATTGCCAGGTGTGGGGGATGGTGCAGAGGTGCAGAAATGTGTTTTTAAGTTTCCTTGGCCTTGCTTGTCGGTAAAGAGAGGGAAGAATATCTTTCTGTATTCCTAAAAACTTGTCCTCACTCATAAAAATTACCATTTGAGATAAGATTCCTAATTAAAATTAAGTAATTGATTTAACTTTTTACTCTTTTACAAAAGATTTCTAATAATTAAAAGAAATGAACATTGCATTATTTCTTAGCATATAATTTTTTTTTCAGTTTATAACAGTCATTTTTGTGGGGGGATATGTTTTAGGGCATCATTCAGAAGATAGTGGACAGTCACAAAGTAAAGCACGTGGCCTGCTATGGATTTCGACTCAGTCACCTGCGGTCAGAGGAGGTTCACTGGCTACATTTGGATATGGGTGTTTCCAATGTGAGGGAGAAGTATGAACTTGCACACCCACCAGAGGAGTGGAAGTAAGATTACAAACCTACTTTGGTGTGACTGATTTGTTTGTGCATATTAAAAACATTCTCGGGGTTGTGTATATGTGCTTAATGTTCACGCTGATTATCATTACTGTACCTACCTAAATAAAATAAGTTAGTAATTATTTGTCCGTGATCTTTTCTGGACTTTAATTTAGTCTGTCTTCGGGACATCGTTAACTCTTGATCTGATTTCTTTCAATGATGCTAGTCATACCTCTCTTTTCAATGTTACTTTGTTTCCACCTTTAACTTGAACTCAAGCCTTTATTTTTTTTTTAACTTTCTGATGTTATCATTCTTTTGTGCGATAGGACTTGATGATGTGCCCAAGTGAAGACCACCTAATTACCTTATTAATGGGCTACATAGCTTGCTTTATTGTGTTCAGTGATACATAGCTCAGCCTCAAAAAGTAGGTGTATATTTATGTTCACATAGAACATTAAAATTAGGAAGTGATCTCTTAGTGACTGTTGTACTCAAATTAATGAAACATATTATTTCAAGGTGAATTAAAAGAATTCCCTATTATGTCCTATCTCTGGTTCTTTCCAAATAATTTTTTCACTATTAAGGAAACCAGGATGTTAGTAGGAAATTGTAAATCTAAAATACTTACTGTTGAGAGTAATACCACTTAGAAAAATGGGTTTCCTCTACAGGGTTCCTTATCTTTATAGATAAAGCTGCAGAAATAAAGATAATTATAGCTTAAAGAGACCATTCAGATTGTCAGTAACTTTCAGTTTGAGGAACAAAGATAATTAGGAGCAGTATTTTAAAAGAAAAACATGTTTGGGTGAATAAATCTTGAGTTGAGTAAAATCTTATCCCGGTTACAGATTTTAACAAAGAAACACAAAGAAATTCAGTTGTATTTGCAGATTTATCAATAGCTAAGAAAATGGTCTTTGAGAATATAGGTTGATTTATATATAAATGGCTAGACATGTGACCTACAACTATTAGGTCAATTAAGCCAAGTATTTATAAAACTATTTAAGGATATTTGGAATGTTAGTTAAAAATGCCTGCAGGTATTTTTATTTAACACAGTTCTTTCATCTTCTTAATTTATATAGACATTTCAGAATTAGCCTCATCATTTGATTTTCTTAACATGTTACTTTGTCTATAGTAAGTATTCAAGAAAATGTTTTGTTGAGTCTCAGTCTTCAAACACAGGAGCTTTGAATTTTGGTCCTTTTAAGCCAATTCATTTTACCTTATTTCAAATAAAAGTGAGTAGGCACTGACTTATTTAATGGAGCCTAAATCTTCAAAAGTTTGAAAAATTTAGACTATTTAATGGAGACTAAAACTTCAAAAGTTAGAAAAATTTAGACTGAGTTAGGTAGAACCTTTCGTAGACTAACCCTGCTGGAATGAAGGGTGAGGAGGATGCTGCTGGTAAGACTGGTGATGGTGATAGTATTAGCTGACAGTTACTGAGTGGTTACTAAGAGCCATGCACTTACTATACCAGTACCATGCTATTTATAAGGGGTACCTAAATGTAAATTTCATTTAACTCACTCAACAACCGTAGTGGGTAAATATTTGCAGTCACATAGATTGCTTGTGACAGCTTTGATTTGAATCTGTTGTCTGACTTTATAGTACAGGTTTCTAAAATCAGCATGCCTGCCTCAATAGGAATCACATAGTTTTAGAAACTCTTGAGAATATAATTTGGTTTATGAGATCTATGAAAGTTACATGGATAGTAGATGAAGGAAGAAAAAAATGTGATCAGAAATATAGTTCATGTGATCTTTTCAGGAGTATAAAGTACAATTCTCATTGCTCTATATGTTTAAAAGGAGAGGAACCTAAAAGTATCAGTATAGAACAGGAGACTATCAAAAATAACCAAGCAGATTGTAAAATAACTAGATAAAAGTCCTAGAAATCCGTGGGTGAATAAAACAGCAGATTAGATGTGGCTGAAAAAATTAGTAAAGAAGAAGATGAATCTGAGAAAATTGCCAAAACAACACAGAGATGAAAAGATGGAAAATATGAAAGCAAGATGATGTGATATGAAAGATGAGAAGTTCCAACTTAATTCTTACAGAAGCTCTAGTAGGTGAGAATAGAAAGAATGAGGAAGAGGAATATCTGAATAGATAATGACTGAGAATTTTCTAGAATTAATGACGGACATCACTCCTTAAATAAGGGATTAACATCAAATCCCAAACAAGGTTAATAAAACTAAATCCACATTTAGGCAGATTGTAGTACAATAATGTTGTACCAAATAAAAAAGAATGTTAAAGCAACCAGAGAGAAGTTCAGACTTCTCAACAGCATTAATAGATGCCAAGTAAATAGTAGATAATACGTTCAAAATGATGAGAAAAAAGTAGCTGACGACTTGTATGTGTTTACCTAGTTAAATTACCATTCAATAACGGTGAGATGAAGATATTTACCTTATAGTGTTTACCAGCAAATGAACTCTGACAAATATACCCCAGGAAAAAGGAAAATCTCTGAAGGAAGATTTGGGATGCAAGAAAAACTGTTAGCCATAAAATGGGTAGATCTAAATAAGCAGTGGCTCCATAAAACAAAAGTAATAACTGATTTTTGGCATTAAAAATATAGAGCTAAAATACTGGATAATAGCATGTGTCAGAAGAGAGGTAGTCAGCTAAGTCTTAAAATTATATTTTAGGGTAACTGCTAAAATATTAGAAATAGATTTTATAACTTAAACAGTGCATAGGTAAAAGGACATTTTGGTTTGCTAAGGCTGCTAATGTAAAAATACCAGAAATGAGTCAGCTTTTATAATGGGGAATTTATTAGGGAAAAAAGCCTACAGTTCCAAAGCTGTGAAAATGTCCAAATCAAGGCATCATCAGAGATGCTTTCTCACCAAAGATTGTTTGTTGGTCAGATCCTAGGCTCTTGCCACATGGCGAGGCGAAATGGCAGCTCTCAGCCTGGGTCTGTGCCTTCTCCTCCAGGCTGCTTTCTCCTTCAGCTCAGCCATTGGTGACAAAGCACACGTTGGGGCGTGTCTCTTCAGCCTGTGGGCCTAGCCTCTCGGCAGCCTCTTTCCGTGCTCCACTGATTCCATCCTCCAACCTCCGGCACCTCTCTCAGCCTCTCTGGGCTTCTTTGTCTTTCTGTGACTGCAGAAGATCCTCTCTCTCACATGCCAGGGTCAAAGTGGCAGCTGCTTTCTCTGTGTGTTTCTGCTTCCAGTTCTCAGTTTATATAAGACCCCAGCAAGAGTGTGGAGATAAAACCTGGGTCAAACCTCACTGATGCAGGCCCTAAAGCGATCTAACCAATCAGTCTAATCAAAAGTTCCCTTAATTAAATCTAGTGCAATCAGAGGGCCCCACACTCACAGGAATGGATTAGTTCTAAGAACACGATCTTTTCTGGGATTCTCTCTCTCTCTCTCTCTCTCTCTCTCTCTCTCTCTCACTCACTCACTCTCACACACACACACACACACACACACACACACACCTTCAAACTGTCACATAAGTATTAGAGAAATACAGTCAATTAAAAAGAAGGAAAGAATGGACAAAAAAGGAATCATGGGAAAATGGGATAAATAACAAGTACAGATACGGTTTTAGAAATAAGCACAAATCTAATAGTGACTGTAAATGGTCTAAACTTGCCAGTTAAAAGGCAGAGATTATTATATAATAAAATCTCATGATTGTTATATAGTAAATTAATGACCCACTAATGGATCCTGATTTTCAGTTTGAAAAACTCTTACATAAAACAAGTAGGGAGGGAACGAAGTTTTCCAGGCAAATAACCACTAGGAAAAAAAAAGATTTGGTATTGGTGTATTAATATCCTATGAAAAAGATTTTATGGCAAAAAGGCATTATTAGGGATGTAGAGGGTTATTTACTTCATAATAAAAGGTTCAATTCACTGAGAATTTAGTAAATACAGAAAGATATAACTTAAACTCAAGTTCCTAAAGACATTCCTCAAACTGTATAAAGCAAAAATATTGATAATAAAACATACCTCTCTTAATTATTGAAAAAGGAAGAACATAATAAGTAAATAACTGATTTGAACTAAGCATTTCACAACTCTTTCTAATGTAGAAATATAGGCTTTTGCATATAATAAAATAAATTTAATTAAAAAGTACACTCCTAAATAATTTATGATTCAAAATAAAATACCCAAACTTGCTGATGGTCTGGCTTGAATTTTTTTAATTCTAAACCTACGCTGTTGTCGTCCTCTGACTTGGCATCTCTTTGATATATGATACAATCAGTTTCTCCCATCTTAAATACTTGCTTCACTTCACTTTCAGGATACCAGACTCTTGGTTTTTCTCCTTCATTGACCACTCCGTCTTCCCTTGCTTAGCCATTAAATTTTGGGGAGCTCCAGTGACCTCTTTTCTTCTCTTTGTACTCTCTCTAGACCTGCCTTTGGCAATAGATTTACACATATAATTGGATGTACACAGGGAAATAATAAACAAGTTACAGCAATCACCTGGGAAAGAAATCATAAAAGATTGGAGACAAGAGGAGTAGTAATTTTCGTATTGAGAGCATGTGCACAGGGCTGTATTTTTATGTAGAGCTGACAGAATGTGCTCTTGGATCTCTTAAAACATAAACTATTCAGAAGAAACGTCCTCACCACACTCAGAGCACTTAGCAGTCCTTACCTCCTTGTGCAGTGGCTCCCCTTCCTCCACTCTAAGTACATTGGTCCCTTTGAATTTCCATTTAACTCTTTAATATATTTTGGGATTATTTTCATGAATTCTTGGAGTCCAATTTGGTGGCTTCTTGATTGGCACCTTTCTTTTTGAAGAGTGTAGTCCTCCACTTTAACTCATGCTTCCTTACCCCACCGCCCTTGGCCTTTGTCTTGTAGAACGCGTCCCTTACACTGCTCTAGCCACACTGGTTCTTCTGGGTTCTCAAGCCAGCCAGCCTTAGTACTCGGTTGGGCCTTTGTGTGTGGTGTGACTCTGCAGAGTGTGTTCTGGCGCCGTGTCCATGCTTGGCCCTCACTTCACTGCATGCAGGTGGCTCAGCGGTCACCGCTTCCCCCGACCTTCTCTGGCCATTTTGTTTAAAGAACCCACTCCCTGCCTTCAACTTCTCGGTTCTTCAGCAGCTCACTCTCTAACTGTTTTACGGCACTAGTCTTACGAATACTGCACTTATTGGTATAACAAATCGTTGGCTGTATTCTTTTTCTCCCTCGGGGACTTTCATATTATTCACCTCAGTGTTCCTGGTCCTGAGGCATACTGGTATGTAGTTGGCACCAAACAAAAATTTGTTGAATGAAAATTGAGTAAGTGAATGGATGGATAATATAATTGTTAAAAAAAAAAAAAAAAAAACACCAAAAAACAAAAAACCCAGAGGGAAAATAATATGTAGAGGCTTGTACTCACCTAGGGCCCCTCTAAGAGCATTACACTTTATGTTAATCATAATTTTATGTATTCCGTATTAATACTTGTTGCTTAGTATATCAGGTATTTTGCTAACCAAAGTATTTTGAAATACTTTTAAACTTACTAGACAGTTACAAAAATAATGCAAACCCCCCATACAGAGGATTTCATCATATCCCTACCTCCCAGGTTCCCAGGATCCACCAATTTTTAACATTTTGCCACATTTACTATATCTATCTGTGATTCTTTTCTTCTATCTGTACCTGTTTGTCAATCCATTCCCGTATCTCTGTCTGTCTGTCTGTCAGTCCATTTTCTGAACAGTTGAGTATTCAAGGAACATGTGTACAACCTCTGCCAAAGTGGAATCAGGAATGAACAAGCATATTCACTTATGTACCTACCTTAATACCAGTTGTCTAATTCAAGAAATAAAACATTGCTGTAAAGCTTAGAGTCTGTATTTCAATTTTTTTTTTTTTTTTTTTTTGTATCCCTATAATGTCCCTTTGAGCCTTTTCTCTTCCCTTGCTAGATCCCATCCAAGATCATGTATTGCTTTTAATTGTCATTGTCTCTTTAGTTTTCCTCCCTCCTGCTTGCCTTTTCTTCTTTTATGGGAACATATACCAAACACAAACTTTCATTCAGTGGGATTAATGGAATTCATAGTATTGCAGTGCCCTCACCACCTTCCATTGCTTAATCTTGCCCGTCTCCCCAACCAGAAACCCTACACCTGTTTTGCATTAACACCCCATTCTCCCTGCCCTGACCCCACCGACCTGTACCCTACTTTCTGTCTGAGTTTGCATATTCTCTGATAGTTTCTTTGTAGTTACCATGGGGCTTAACTTTAGCATCCTAAATCTACAGTGCTCTCGTTTGTTTTAATGCCAGCTTAACTTTTAACAGTATATATAACCTGTGTTGTATTCAGGACCATTTTTAGAAGTCTTTGGCTGATACGTGTCAGGTCTGGTCTTCTTTATAGATAATTTCTAATGTGCTAATTTTCTCCTTTGCCTGGACCATCACTTCCCATTTCTTTGTATGTTTTGTAATCTTTTGTTGAAACCAGGACATTTTGTTATTTAATGTATTATTGCTGGAAATTAAATTCTAATGCATCTATTTCTTAATCTTATTATTAGGTAGTATTATGACAGAGTTTTCTTGAATTTCAGGTGTTAACCCCCAAAAAAAAGAATAAGGAGAAAAAGAAAATACCTTTCCCAGTCTTTGCACCTTGACCTGTGCTAGTGCACTCCTTCAGGGTTTATCCATACAAAGAGTATAGAAAATAGCTCAAGGCTATTAAATGTAGGGGCCTCCCCATCCTTTGGTCTTTCTGCACTTGCGTCTTGTCTTTGGCATGCACATGTTCCCCTCTTCCCTAAGAAACAGTTTCCTCTTGGTCTTGGGCACTGCACTTTATGTTCTACAGTCAGCAATCCCTTGCCCCAGGCAGCCACTTAACTGCCCTCGCACAGGGTTCTGTTCTGTAGGAGAGCACAGTGCAAGTTCTGAGTTGGTGAGCCTACAAGTGTCCTGCTTCAGTACCTTAGGCTGCCCCAGTCACATGGTGCCATACATACGTGCTCCCAATACTTGCACAAGCATTACTCTGCTCCTTCTGGAACCAAGATCACTGACCTGGGGGATGGGCAAGGGACCAGCCAGGATCCAGAAAACCAGCTAAAGGCTTGCAGAAACAGGACAAGCACTGAATCAAGAAAAAGGCTACTTAAAAGCTGTAGGATCTCATGGTGCCCTGGGAGGAATATTGCTAGGAACACATGTGGGACAAAACCATATAGAAAATACAAACAAAGGAGTGATAAATTTGGTCAGAGGGAGAGAGCGGAATGTTACACAAGTCAGAGTGAAGGCATTAAAGGTACGTGCAACCATATGGGTGGACTGTAGCAGCCTGACACTGTGTGGCAAAATTCCACACATTGTTAATGCACTGAAGGCCACGGAACTGTCCACTTTAAAATGGTTACGTTTGTATTAGGTGAATTGTACCTCAGTTAGAAAAAAAGTAAGTCCTAGAAGGTCATCTACATCATGATAAGCTTTTAATAAATTAAAAAGCCACAAAAACTAAAAGGAATAAGTGCTAGGAACACATGTGGGATAAAACCATATAGAAAATACAAACAAGGGAGGGAAATTTGGTCAGAGGGAGAGAGTAGACCCTAGACCCTCTGTAGGGTTGGCAGCCTGTTCGCCCCACTTCCAGAAGACCCCTAGAGGACTTGTGAAAACCCCTCCTCTAGTATGCATGTGCTACCCCACCTGTTCTGGACTCCTGGGAGCCTTAGAATCTTGAATCAGCCGAGAAAGTTTTAATAGCTTATCACATGTGTGGATCATGATGTAGCAAAACACATCATGCAGTTTTGAGAGATTTCCACCAAACAGATTTAAACTTTAAAGTTTTGCACTTAGACAATTAAATTTAATCAACTAAATTTAGGTAAGTACATGTTAAGTTATCTGGAAACGTGGAACTATCTGTTTTGCTTCTGTTAGACATACTGGATTGCCTGAGCTTTTGGAGAAAGGGCTCAGTGTGTTCCGATGTTGAGTTCCGGGCTTTGAGGGCCACGTCCAGGAGAAGGCTTTCTTGGCGTTTGAGAGAGTATTGTGGGACTCTTTCAGAATCCTTCCTTTCTGGGCAAGAGAAAAAGAAAATGGTTGCAGCTGCTCTCGGGGGCTCCCTTTCTCTGCCCGTGCTCCTCTGTTCACCACTGTTCAGCCGCTCCTCGGTCTGGAAAGGGATGGCGTTTCCCAGGCCTTCGCAGGACGGAAAGATCTGTATGTAGAGGAAAGGCTCCCTTATTCCAAGATGACAAAATGAAACGAATAATGAGCAGTCGGGGCTTCTTATGTTTTGTTTTGATGCAGTTTCCTGTGGCATTCCATGTGTGTCAAATTGAAGAATGTTATTAGGAATTGGGGAATAAGTAAATTGATGCCTTATTAAATCAATGCTTCTCTAATTATTCCCCCAAATCTTCTTTTGCCAAAGAGGAAATCTAGTACTCGAAGTAGGCAAGGAGCAATATCTATCCTAAATTGTTCCAGGAAAGCCGGAAATGTCTCTAGAGTCTATTAATAACAGCCTTGCTTGTATCAATAGAAAGATGGTCCCCACTTAAACCCCATGCCCTGCCCAAATCTTCAAATGAAAATGACCCTCCATGAAGATGCAGTATATATTTGCTGTGGCTTCAAATTAATACTGATATGGCTGTATACTTTAATTTGAAAAGTGCAGTGTTTTGTTGGATTCAACAATAGTTCTTAAAAATTGTTTAAGACAGCATTTACATGGCACTTCTGTGCTAGATGCTGGTAGTATAGAGAGGAACAAGTTCTTTCCATTGTGAGCTATTGATTAAGCATTCCTTCCTGTAGGGTTTTTGAAATCTTAGGTTCTTCACATCAACCCCTATACCCCTGTAATTGCTGCATTCTCAGGTCGCCATGACAGTATAGGGGAAGAGGAAAAAGAAAGCGCTGTCCCCGGTTTTTATTAATTGAATCTGGAGATACGCAGTCTTACGACTTCTCATCTTTTCTCCTACAGTGTCTCTTCCATGTCTCCCCCTCTGCCGCTTACCTCCTGCTTTGCTTTCTTCTTCTTCATTCCTTCTCTGCTCTGCCTCCCCTCACGTGGCTTCGTGGTATCAGGGATTTCCCAGAATTCTTAGTTATTCACAATTGGTAATGCTCCATGGGTCCCCTCCCTCAGAAAGTACTGAAAGCGATTGGAATTTAATGAGATAATGTACAAAAAATGTTTGTGTTTTTTTACAGGTCTTCTCATCTTATCGTTTTTACATTCCCTATCCAACAAACATTTATCTCACATCTTTAATCTTTTTTGTGTTTTTATGTTTATTCATACACTGAACTTTTATTGTATAATGTGTACTATAAAGCATAGATAAAACTAGAAATTTTAAATGTTAGACAAAATTAATTACACTAAAATAATGAGAACAATGTGGTTGAGTATGGTTCTTTTAGGAAAAATCTTGGTTAAATAGTTTTGGCTACACTGATTCAAAGGATAGTAACAACTTCTTTATTTTTGAGAAATTAACATGCTAGGAAATTTTCTTTCTGAGTTTTCACGGTTTTTTTTTTTTCCCTAGCGAGCAATGCATATAATTCAGTTTTGGTAACCGTGCCATGAATTGATGGAACGATTTCAGACTTCTGTTTTTTAAATTCTCTGTCCATAGCATGATAGCATGCTTTTTTGTTGTTGTTTGAACTTTCTTATTAAATTATTTTTTGTTTTAATTTTTAATTTCTGGAATTTTCAAATATATAATACAAATGTAGACAGAATGGTTAAAATGAACCCCCAAATAACTTGTCATCCAATTTCAGCAATTATCAAATCACTATCACTTTATTTCCTGCCTTCTTCCCAAACTCCTGTATTATTTTGTAGCAAATTCTACATATCATATCATTTCATTCATAAGTATTTTAGTGTATGTCTGTAATGCAGAATTTTTCAACCCCAGCGCTTTTTTATAAAAAAAAAAGATTTTTTAATTTATTTACCCTTTTTTATCCATTTTAACTGCCCCCCCCCCCCATTTTTGTTGTTTTGTGTCCATTTGTTGGGCATTTCTCTGTGTCTGTTTCCTGCCCTCTTCTCTTTTCCTTCTCCTCCTGTCTTCACCGGGATTCGATCCTGGAAACCTCTGATGTGGGAGAGAGGCCACCTATGCCACCTCATTTCCTGGTTTCTCAGTGCGCCTCCTCTTCGCTCCCTTGTGTCACTTTCCTGTTATGTCGTCATCTTGCTTCGTGGCTCATTGGGACCTGACGGTACAACTGCACATGGGGCCTGATGGTGTACCTGCTCGCGGGGCCTGGCGGCCCGCGCACCTTCTATATTTTTCTTTTATTTTACTGGGAGGTCCCGGGGATCGAATCCAGGTCCCTCCATATGGGAAATGGACACCCAACCATTTGAGCCACATCTGCTCCCAACCCCAGCACTTTTGACATTTAGGGCTGGATAAGTCTTTGTTGTGGAGAATTGTTCTATACATTGTATGGTCTCTACCCATTAGATGCCAGTTACCCCTCTCCACCATTGTAATAACCACCAATGTCTTAGCCACTACCAAATGCCCCCTGGTGGGGCAGGGTGGTGGAGTGGGATGCTAAATATTCCCTGGTTGAGAGCTACTGCTCTAAAATATAAGGACTTTTGGGAAGCGGCTATGGCTCAGTAAGTAGGGCTCCCGTTTACCATATGGGAGGCCCCGGGTTCGGTTCGCAAGCCCGCCCGCGCGGCGTGGTTAGCTGACCCAGCGAGCACAAGCAGCAAGGGGGGGATAAATGAATAAATAAATAAAATCTTAAAAAAAAAAATAAATAAATAAATAAATAAAATAAAATATAAGGACTTTTTCCCCCCTATGGCACCAAAAATTTGAACAAATTATTAACATCTCCAAAAATTATTCTTAATTTCCTAAACTTTCCTGTTGGTATTCTAATTTCTACTTTATTAATAAATATCATGAACATTTTTAAAGGTTATTTGAATTAGTATTCACATTAGGTCCCGAGACAGTGACTGAAACGTCTCTTAAGTCTCTCCTAATCTATAAGGTTCTCCCCCCCACCCCCACCTCCCTGTGCTCTCCAGTTATTTGTTGAGGAAACTATGATGCTTGTCCTGTCTCATAGTCTGGATTTTGCTTATGACATCTCTGTCCATTGTCTTTGATGTTTTCTAACATCTTTTCTCCACAGAGGCTTTGTGCCATATTTTAAAATATTGTTTGTTACTACTTTGAAGTTTATCTTACATTTCATTATTTCTATTTATTATTTATTTCTAAGTTGAACATTTAGCTCACTTGTTTGCATTCTTTCATGTTTTCTGATAAATGTATTTGACCTACAAATTGTCATTTAAGTGTTGCTTTGCACCCCAGAAATTTTGATAGGTGGTATTTTCTTTATCAATCAATATTCTCTAATTTCTCTGAAGATACCTCCTTCACCTCTAAAGGGTTATTTAGGGGTGTATTTTTTAGATTTTGGATACGTGGGCTCTAAAAAAATCATGTCATTAATTTTGTTGTTGTACTATAGGAAGAATGATATTTTATTACATTGATTCTTTGGAGTCTGTTGAGATGATTCTTTAAAGAATTGTGTGTTTTGTTATTATGAAGGGGGTGAGTATGTGTATTTGTTCATTCTTATTGTCGTGTTATCTGAAGGGTTATATTATTTTGTCTTCTTGAATAGCGATTATTAAAGTTTCCAACTATAACTGTTGATTTACTTATTTTTCTCAGTTCTGTCTTCACATGCTTTCTGATTTTAAGGTATATTGTTAAGGGCATACAAGTTTATGATCATAATAATATCATCTTGATTTCTACTTCCTGTACCAGTACATAATGTTCCTTTCTTTCTAATATGTCTCTTGTTAACATTTTGTCTCTGTTTCTGAATTGGTCAATTGTAGCCCATTTAATTAGAGGTGTGCCCAATTCCAATAACACTCTCTATTTTTTTTCTCCAGAGGTAACCAGTAGCCTGACTTTTTTCATATTCATTTGCTTGTTTATTATATTGTCCAAGTCACTCATTATCTGGATCAGAAAAAGTAGATTCATTGCATTCTTAAAGAACAGCTATGCTGATCCATCATCCTCCCTGAGCAGAATACACTATGATATTATACAAGGTTTTTGGAAGCACAGTGCTTACCATTTGGCAGAGTTTCCGAGGTGGAGATGAGTTGGCACCAGTTGTAGAAGCGTGCTCACTTAGATGAGGCTATACCTGATGGGTTGGTAGGCCTTGAGTTAGCCATTCCTGATTGGCTGAATTGGAAAAGCTAGAAATGGTCCCTGATTGGTTGCCCTACCGGTGCACGTTCATTGAGGCAATTTATTGGTTGATTGTGCATTTAAAATTAGTTTCTAGTGGGTCTGTGGCTTATACAATGATATTTATTGAAAAAGCCAATTTAAAACTGCTTCTGATGGATACATGTTAACAAAGCTATAGAACAACCAATCTCATTAGTGTGGGAATTTCTTTTCTTTTTCAGTGTGTATCAAAAGTTGCAAAATGAGTACACAGAATTCCTATATATCCTTCACTCAGCTTCTCCAAATGTTAAAATCTTACATAAACAGTGCAGTTAGCTAAACTATGAAATTAACATTGATACAATTCTGTTAACCAAGCCTTATTCCAGTTTTGCAGTTGTCCCACTTAATCCTTTCTGGACCAGGATCCAGGTATGCACACCACGTTGCCTTCCAATGCCATGTCTCCTTAGATCTCCTATCGGGGACAGTTCCTGTGTCTGGCTTTGTCATTCATGACCTTGGCACTTTTGAAGAGTGCTGGCTTGTTACTTGTGTGGTGTCTCTCAATGTGGATTTCTCTTGTGTTTTTTTTATGATTAGGTTGAAGTTGTGCATTTTTGACAGGAACACTATGGTCAAGATGTTGCACCCTTCCAGTTACATCATACCAGGAAGTCCATGATGACAATATGACTTATTTTCCTGGTGATTTGTAACTGGTCATTTGGTTAAAATTATAGTGGCCAGTTTTCTCCACTATAAAGTTACTATATTCTGCTTTGTAATTAAGAAATATCCTTGGGAGACACTTTGAGACTATGCAAACATCATGCTAGGATTAACAGGATTTAACCTGTTAATCCTAGCATCCATTGATGATTTTTTTTCCTGTAGCAATTATTACTGTAATATTTGCTAGATGATTTTTCTATTCCCATTCTCCCTTCTAGCTTTATTAATTAGAAATTTATTTTAAGGCAGATGCAGGTTACCTGAGCTGTTTTATGAAGTTCTGTTTTGTTGATTTCACTACACAAAAACTGGGTAGCTAATCCTTCTAAGTATCAGGGTTATCAGATTTTAGTTCATCTTTTCAAAAACGTTTTCTGCTCTTCTCCACTATTAGTTGGTGGTTATTTTTTTTTTTTTTTAACGTTTTTTTTAAACTTTATTTCGTACATGTAATAGTTGAAAATATAAACAATTAAAAACTAAAAAGTAAACACATGAATAAATATATACATTTCTCAATTAAATGTAATGGATACATATAAGTGTTTTTTTTGTTGTTGTTTTTTGTTTTTTTTTTTAAATCAAACTATGTTACACAATATATTTGGTTCATAGTGATGCATTCATACAGTATTTGTCCTTTTGTGTCTGGCTTGCTTCACTCAATGTCCTCCAGGTTCATCCATGTTGCTGTATGCTTTACGACTTCGTTTCTTCTTACAGCTGCATAATATTCCATCATGTGAATAGACCACAGTTTGTTTATCCATTCGTCTGTTGATGGACACCTGGGTTGTTTCCAACTTTGGCAATGGTGAATAATGTTGCTATGAACATCGGTGTGCAGATGTCTGTTCGTGTCAATGCTCTCAGATCTTCTGGGTATATACCCAGTAGTGGTATTGCTGGGTCACATGGCAAGTCTATATTCAACTTCTTTAGGAACTGCCAAACAGTCCTCCATAGTGGCTGTACCATTCTGCATTCCCACCAACAGTGAAGAAGTGTTCCTATCTCTCCACATCCTCTCCAACACTTGTAGTTCTCTGTCTTTTTAATAGTGGCCATTCTGATAGGTGTGAAATGATATCTCATTGTAGTTTTGATTTGCATTTCCTGATCATGAGTGATGTTGAGCATTTCTTCATGTGTTTTTTTTTGCCATTTGTACTTCTTCTTCAGAGAAATGTCTGTTCAGGTCTTTGGCCCATTTTTTAATTGGGTCGTTTGTCTTTTTATTGTTGAGTTGTAATATCTCTTTATATATCCTGGGTATTAAACCCTTATCAGATATGTGATTTCCAAATATTTTTTCCCATTGAGTCGGCTGCCTTTGCACCCTTCTGACAAAGTCCTGGGAGGTGCAAAAGTGTTTAATTTTGAGGCGGTCCCATTTATCTCCTTTTTCTCTTGTTGCATGTGCTTTGGGTGTAAGGTCCAAGAAACCACCACCTACTACAAGGTCTTGAAGATGTTTCCCTACATTTTCTTCTAGTAGTTTTATGGTCCTGGCTTTTCTATTTAGATCTTTGATCCATTTTGAGTTGATTCTTGTATAGGGGGTGAAATAGGAGTCCTCTTTCATTCTTTTGGTTACAGATATCCAGTTCTCCCAACACCATTTGTTGAAGAGACTTTTTTCCCATTAGTGTGGGCTTGGTAGGTTCGTCAAAAACCAGTTGACTATATAGGTGAGGGTATATTTCTGGATTCTCAATTCTATTCCACTGATTGATATGTCTATCTTTATGCCAGTACCATGCTGTTTTGACCACTGTAGCTTTGTAATATGTTTCAAGGTCAGGCAGTGAAATTCCTCCCACATTGCTCTTCTTTTTTAGAATGCTTTTGGCTTTTCGGGTGCACTTACCCTTCCAGATGAATTTGGTAATTGCCTTCTCTAATTCTGTAAAGTAAGCCATTGGGATTTTGATTGGTATTGCATTGAATCTATAAATCAGTTTGGGCAATATTGACATCTTGACGATATTTATTTTTCCAATCCATGAACACGGAATGTCTTTCCATTTATTTAGGTCTTCTTAAATTGCTTTTAGCATTGTTTTATAGTTTTCTGCATATAGGTCCTGTACTTCCTTGGTTAAATTAACTCCTAGGTATTTGAGTCTTGTTGTTGCTATTGAAAATGGAATTTTCCTCCTGATTTCCTCCTCAGATTGCTCAGTACTAGTGTACAAAAACATTACTGATTTTTGCGTGTTGATCTTGTATCCTGCCACTTTGCTGAACTCATTTATTAGTTCATGTAGCTTTGTTGTGGATACGTCAGGATTTTCTAAATACAGAATCATGTCATCTGCAAACAGTGAGTTTTACTTCCTCTTTTCCTATTTGGACGCCTTTAATTTTTTTGTCTTGTCTAATTGCCCTAGCTTGAACTTCTAGTACAATGTTGAATAACAGTGGTGACAGTGGGCATCCTTGTCTTGTTCCTGATCTTAGGGGGAAAGGTTTCAACCTTTCCCCATTGAGTATGATGTTGGCTATGGGTTTTTCATATATGCCTTTTATCATATTGAGGAATTTTCCTTTTATTCCTATCTTTTGAAGTATTTTTATCAAAAAAGGATGTTGGATTTTGTTAAATGCCTTTTCTGCATCTATTGAGACGATCATGTGGTTTTTTTCCTTCAGTTTGTTAATGTGGTGTATTACATTGATTGATTTTCTTACATTGAACCAGCCTTGCATACCAGGAATAAATCCCACTTGATCGTGATGTATACGTCTTTTGATATGCTGTTGGATTCGATTTGCAAGTATTTTGTTGAGAATTTTTGCATCTATGTTCATGAGAGAGATTGGTCTGTAATTTTCTTTTCTTGTGGAATCTTTATCTGGCTTTGGTATTAGGGTGATGTTGGCTTCATAAAATGTGTTGGGTAATTTTCCCTCCTCTTCAATTTTTTGGAAGAGTTTAAACAGGATTGGTGTTAATTTCATTTTGAAATGCTTGTTAGAATTCACCTGTGAAGCCATCTGGTCCTGGACTTTTCTTTGCTGGGAGATTTTTGATGACAGATTCAATCTCCTTAATTGTGATTGATTTGTTAAGTTCTTGTATTTCTTGTAGCGTCAGGGTAGGTTGGTTGTGTGTTCCTAGAAATTTGTCCATTTCATCTAGGTGGTCTAGTTTGTTGGCATATAGTTTCTCATAATACCCTCTTATGATTCTTTTTATTTCTGTGAGGTCATTTGTAATTTCTCCCCTTTCTTTTTTGATTGTATTTATTTGCATCTTCTCTCTTTTTTTCTTTGTTAGTCTAGCGAGGGGTTTGTCAATTTATCTTCTCAAAGAACCAGCTTTTGGTTTTGTTGATTTTCTCTGTTGTTTTTCTGTTCTCATTTTCATTTATTTCTGCTCTAATCTTTATTATTTCTTTCCTTCTGCTTGATTTGGGATTGGTTTGCTGTTCTTTTTCTAGTTTCTCAAGTTGTTCAGTTAAATCTTTGAGTTTAGCTCTTTATTGTTTTTTAATATAGGCATTTAGGGCTATAAATTTCCCTCTTAAGACTGCCTTCGCTGTACCCCATAAGTTTTGATACATTGTGTTCTCATTTTCATTTGTCTCAATATATTTACTGATTTCTCTAGTAATTTCTTCTTTGACCCACCGAATATTTAGGAGTGTGTTGTTCAGTCTCCACACATTTGCAAATTTACTCTTTTCCTGACTGTTATAGATTTCTAGTTTCATTCCATTATGATCTGAGAAGTTGCTTTGTATAATTTCAATCTTTTTATATTTATTGAGAGCTTCATTGTGACCTAACATATGTGGTCTATCCTGGAGAAAGATCCATGGGCACTTGAGAAGAATGTATAACCCGCTGAGTTTGGATGCATTGCTCTGTATATGTCTGTTAGGTCTAACTTGTTTATCATATTGTTCAAATTCTCTGTTTCCTTGTTGATCTTCTGTCTAGTTGTTGTATCTAATGATGTGAGTGGGGTGTTGAAGTCTCCAACGATTATCGTAGAAATGTCTATTTCTCCCTTCAGTTTTGCCAGAGTTTGTCTCATATATTTTGGGGCATCCTGGTTAGGTGCGTAGATATTTATGACTGTTATATCTCCTGCAGGATCGTCCCTTTATTAATATATAATGGCCTTCCACATCTCTTATCACTTTTTTGCATTTAAAGTCTGTTTTTTCTGATATTAGTATAGCTACCCCTGCTCTTTTTTGTTTACTGTTCGCGTGGAATATCTTTTTCCAACCTTTCATTTTCAGCCGGTTTGTATCCCTGGGTCTGAGGTGAGTTTCTTGTAAGCAGTGTATGGATGGCTCATGTTTTTTAATCCATTCTGTCAGCCTGTATCTTTTGATTGGGGAATTTAATCCATTCACATTCAATGATATTACTGAAAATGCACTATTTCCTCCATGCTATTCTTTGGTTTTCATATGTCATCTTGTTTTTGACTCTCTTTTTACTCTTTTGGTTATCCTTTCTGCTTTTCTTTCTTCTATACTCTCCTCCAAGCCTCTCTCTCCTGTCTTTTTCTTTCAGGTTCCAAAGCTTCCTTTAATATTTGAATTCTTTTTTGCAAACTCTCTTAGTTTCTGTTTGTTTGTGAATACCTTATATTCACCTTCATATTTAAAGAACAGTTTTGCTGGATAAAGAATTCTCGCCTGGCAGTTTTTCTTTCAGTTTCCTAATTGTATCATACCACTGTCTTCTCACCTCCATGGTTTCTGAAGAGAAATCTGCATTAAGTCTTACTGGACGTCCTTTGTACGTGATCGTTTGCTTCTCTCTTGCTACTCTGAGAATTTTCTCTTTATCTTTTCCATTTGACATTCTAAATAGTATGTGTCTTGGCATAGGTCTGTTTGGATTTATTCTCATTGGGTACGGTGTGCTTCTTGGACATGTAAGTTCATTTCTTTTGTGAGAGTTGGGAAATTTTCAGCTATTATTTCCTCAAATACTCTTTCTGCCCCTTTTCCTTTCTCTTCCCCTTCTGGAACTCCCATGACACATATGTTGCTGCATTTTGTGTTGTCATTCAACTCTGAGCCCCTGCTCAATTTTTTCCATTCTTTTCTTTCTTCAATTTTAGCTGCTCTGTCTTCAGTATCACTTATTCTTTCTTCTATCATTTCGAGTCTGCTGTTGTATGCCTCAAATGTGTTTTTGACTTCACCTATTATGTCTTTCGTTCCCATGAACTCCATTACTCTTCTGTTCAGGATTTCAAATTCTTCTTTGCATTCGCTCATTGTCTTCTTGATGTCATTTACATCTTTAACTATATTGTCTTTCATCTCATTAATTTGATTTTGGCAATTTGTGCTCATCTCACTGATTAGTTCTCTCAAATTCTGCATCTCTTCTGGGACTTTGTTGTATTCCTTTTCTTGGGCCATGTCTTCTATTTTCTTAGTGTGGCTAGTAATTTTTTGCTGGTCCTTAGGCATCTCTTTAGTTTGTATTTTACTTAGATGCTCTATCTCTTTCTCTTTTATAGGGATTTAGTGGCAGGAGGCTGTGAGTTACCACAGCTCTTTGATTTTTGGCTCAACCTTGATCGTTAGGATTATTCTGCTGGTTGTTCAGAACTGGGCACTGGACCCAGTAATTGGTTGTAGAGTCGTTTCCTAGGGCCTTGGGCAGGGAGGCTATAGAGGCCAGGAAAAACCTCTCCTATTTATTAATTTTCTTATATGCACTTCCTTAGTCTGCCAGGAGATTGCGCTCATTGGCAGCTCTCAGTTCAATGCCTGGTCAGAGTGTATTTGTTGTGACACAGACCAGATCAGTGTGATAGAGCTTCCTGTCTGGGGGCTAAAATCCTTGTAATTCAAACTTTCTGAGACAGTTCTCCAGACTTCTCTGGTAGCGACCCCCTTTTCCCAGGTAGGAAATATTTCCACTCCCTTCTGAATCCTCAACCATCAGTCCCTGTTAGTAGAGGAGGAGATTGGGAAGTTTGTATATCTTTAGCCCCTTGCAGGCTCCAAGGCAAACAATGGCGCAGCCCCCATTGGGCCTGGAAGGGCTCTCGGGACAGGGCAGACCAAACCTGGGAGTCAAAATAGGGTCAGCCCCAGGCTCTCTCTCTCTCCCCTCTCCTGTGGAGTCCCCAACAGTTAATCCAGGCTAGAAGAGAGGGAGTTTGCGAGGATCGGATTTCTCCAGTCCTCCGTAGGCTCCCAGGGTAAACCACCATGTGGAAGGGTCCGTGGGGCTCTGCAGCCCAAATTTGTGGGTCAGAACTTGAGTCAGCCTAAGGCTGTGTCCCTCTCTGTCCCCTTTCCGGGAGTGGTAGATCCCTGGAGCCCCCTTTGTCTGTGGTCCCAGGCTCAGAGGTCCAAGAATTCTAAAGAGTGTCGGGGACAATGCCGGCAGCAGCAGTCGCTGCTGGTTCCAACTCATGGTTCTGTCATCGTGATTTCCCTCTTTTGTCCCTCTCTCCTCTGGGTGGTATGCAGCCTTCACCTGCTGTCCTTAACCCTAGAAGATCTTTTTCGGGGCTGTTTCAGCCTGTCATCCAGCTATTTTTCTGGAGAAGAGATTCCCATTTCTTATTAGTCTGCCATCTTCCCGGAAGTTCAGTGGTTAGCTTTTTTTTTTTTTTTTTTTTTTTACCGGGAGGTACCAGGGATCGAACCCTGGTCTCTCCATATGGTAGACGGACGCCGATCCTTTTGAGCCACATCCGTTTCCCAAGTGGTTAGCTTTTGAGTATGATGGTGCTAGTTGGTGGTTAGAGCATCTGCTTAGGAAACTTGGTTTCAAGTTTAGGGTTAGGTGTAGGACCAAAAAGATTACTGCATTTTATGGCTGTTCTGTTTCAGCTGCTATTTGATGGGAGACCATAGAGAGACATATAGCAGAGAATTAGAAATACGTCTCTGGATGTGGCCAGCCTCTGATAATAGTAAGAAGAGTGTAAGGAAAATGATGAGTGGGTGATGCCGTGAGAAGGGGCATGGAGTGTCAGCATTGGTGGGGCAGTAGAATGTGGCTGCCAGTGGTGCAGTTTAAGGACTGAGTAGACGTTACTGGCTTGTACTTGAATTAGGCGACTTTGAGAGAATTTTCAGTAGGGTTGTAAGGGGGTAATAATGGTAGCCTGGAATGGGTTGGAAGAGAGAACCCAATCCTTCTCCCGATCTAAAGGCCTTGCCTACTTCCACATGCACAGCTCAATCTAAGCTGCTAAACGTTTCATTCTGCCTTAGAGCATTTTGTGCATGATCATCCAGGAGAGGAATCCCCTGTCTGCTTCTTAATAGCTGTGGGACCTCGAGCTAATTACATAATTCCCTAAGACTTTTTACTCATCTCTGGCAGCACAGTAAAATATTAATCTGGTCGTATTTCTCACTGAGTATTGCATTAGCCCCTGGTCTGCCTACTTCTTCCTGAGGTCCCCTGTTGTCTGTTCTCCATAGTATAACCTAATGAAGTGTTGAAAATGCCAGTCTTAGGATGTCACTGCTTTGCCTAAAGCACCTCCTTTCCCGCTGAGAAGCAACCCCATGGTCAAGCCTTGCAGGGTCCTACAGGACCTGCCACTCCTGATCCCACCACCTGTTGGAAGCCCCTGCTCATTGTGCCCTAGTTGCATTGGCCTTGCTGATGTTCCTGAACACACCGAGCAGCCTCCAGCCTCAGGGCCTTTATTTACCCTCTTCCATCTGCTGGGAGCTCTTCCCTGCACATAACTGCTCAGCTCTCTTCCTCCCTCCTTTAAGTCTTGGCTTAAATAACACCATGTCAGGATGACCTTCACTGACCACCCTTTTGAAAATAAGGTCATCATTTGTCCTCCTCTTACCTTGCTTTGTCTTCATAACATTTCCTACCTCCTGACATATATTTGTGTCACAACCACAAAAGTGGAAACTTCTTGAGGGCCAGGATTTTGCCTTTTTTTTTCTTTGCCTTTTTATTCACTGATGTATTCCCAGCCCCTAGAACTGTGTGCTGAATAACTATTTCTTGAGTACTTTCATAACACAATAAATAAACCTTAAACCACTTACTATTGTGTTCCAGTGAGACTATTCTAGGTGTTTTGTGCTTACTAACTCTCATGTTTCTCACAACCTCCCTATGAGGAAATTGGGGCTCAGAGAGGTGGTAGCAGACAGTGATGAAGCAATGGTGCCAGGAATTGAGCTGGGCCATTTTGGCCCAGGGCTGGCACTCTCTGCCTTTCTTGGGGTCAACTGTTGATGGTACTCCCACAATTTCTGTCCCATCCTAAGTACACAGTAAATGTTGTTGTCAGCCTCAGGACAGCCATGTTTAAGTAGATGGGAGGAGAACAGGTGTGCAACCAGACCACCAGATATTGAACTTTGGACTGTAGTTTTGGCATTAATACAGAAAGTCTCCTGCGACCTGCTCGAATTCTGAAAATAGAATCTTGTAACTGGTTGCTGCTTCTTGCTGATCATCATTTTCCTAGTCTGCAAAATAGGAAGAATTATACTTCTGTTCCCGTATTATGTCGATTATGAGAAATGATATGTATAAAATATCTACTTAAGTGCCAGGTAAATCCTTAATTCAAAGTAAATGAAATCGACTTTCTTCTATATGTACTTGCCCCATTATAGAGTATCTATAGTAAGTCATTGAACTCTTTCTGAGCATAAAAATAAAATGGCACCTGATTGTTTGAGAAGTGTGTGTTTTCATAAGGTGAATACTTAGAAATCTCATTAGCACCCCGTGTATTACATGTTTTTTATTAACATGAACCAAAAGAATTGTATTAATGTCTGTACTTTTTCCTTATGAGCCATTTTTTAGAGGTCAAATAATAAAATTTTTAGGAAAAATGTAGATAGTATTGTTAGAACCTTTTGGTAAGCAAATAAAAGAAATCTTTTCATTTCACTAAAAGAATTTACTGGAAAGGAAAAGAAGAAATAGGACCGCATAAAAGTTCAGAACTTTTCATCTTCAAAAGATAGTATTAAGAGAGTGATAAGCAAGCCACAGAATAGAAGATATTCATTATATCTAACAAAGGCCTCATGTCCAGAATATGTAAAGATTACCAGCAAATCAACTGAGAGTGTGGGTAGAAAAGGCAGACAACTCAATTAAAAGTGGGCAAAAACTTGAACAGGCATTTCACAAAAGAAGATATCCAAAATGGCCAGTAAACATAGGAAAAAAATGCTCAGTTTCATTAGGCATCAAGGAAATGTCCGTTAAAACCACCATGCTCTATCACAACATTCCCACCAGGAGTGACTCAAAACAAACACAAAATTAGAAACTAACACGTGGAGGCAATGGTATTGAGCGACCAGAGCATCTCCAGGCCGCTGGTGGGAGTATAAATTGGTACAGCCTCTTTGGCATACTGTGTGGTAACAAGTGCTAAAGCTATGATCTGTGAATTCTGCTTCTGGGGATACACCCAAAAGAAATGTGTGTATATGTTCATGAAAAGACACACATAAGAGTGTTCATAGCACTTTGTATTTTATGTATATAAACCTACGGCCTCTCTAACTTAAAAAAAAAAAAGAGAGTGTTCATAGCACCATTCTTTCTAAGAGCCAGAAAGTAGAAACAACTCAAATGGCTGTCAGCAGTAACCTGGCAGAACACTGTTCAGCTATGAACAGCTAGGAAGTAATGCTAACCTAGCTTGTAAACATTTAAAATAAACCCTTCATGTGCTTCAGAAAGAATTCATTAAGCTATGGAGGAATCTCACCAGCACATGCTGAGTGAGAGAAGCCAGGCACAAAAGCATGCACACTGTGACCCCACCAAGAGCAAGGGAGAAGCCGGAGGAGGTCCGGATGGCGTTTGCCCTGGTGGTAGTGGAGAGACTTGTGGGCTTCTCATAGTGCTTTCTCTCCTGGGGAGAAACCAGTGGTGGCATGTGCACTTTGGGGGTTGAAGAATCAAAAGTTTACATTTAAAAAATAAGGTATTATATTTTTAACTTTAAAAAACAGTCATATTTCAGAGTAATTGGTAGTGCCATAGTCACAATAATATTGTAATTGTAGACTCTGAATTGAGAAAACTAATTTCTAATTGTTCTATTTTGTGAATTGTTTTTTAGATATGAATTGAGAATTCGTTATTTGCCAAAAGGATTTCTAAACCAGTTTACTGAAGACAAGCCAACTCTGAATTTCTTCTATCAACAGGTAAAGGAGGGTGCTTTTTTGTTTGTTTGAACCCTATTTATTACATGTTTTTATTTTAGAATTAGGAATTGATTAAACTTAGCATTTGGAAGAATATAAATTGTCGCTGTATGGCATGGAGAATCTTGTAACCGGTGGAAAATTATGAATTTTTGGCTCTGTGAACTTTTGTATGCTTTACAAATCTTAAAAGATACATTTTTTGTGGTAAAAGTAAGTCCTATCTGACACAACCATTGTTTTAACTTTAATTCAAGTACAATTATCATGCCTGAATATAAACAGATTCCTGGTTCGTAGACTTTATTGTCAGAACCAGCCATCCCCTTGGATGTAACCTCGGTAACTATTTGCATGATAAAGCACAGGAGTAGCCTGCTTTTTACCCCTTTAAGGTATTAGTATTATTTAGGCAATAAATATGTGGCACAAATGAACCAACAAACAAAATGTTTGCGGCCAAATAAACGTTACTCATTAAGATTAGTGAAGACTGCCGAGAAGACCTATGAGTACTAGAGACATGGGTGCATGACAAGCCTGCCAGGACGTGTACTTTCTAATTTTTCATTTTCATAAATATGTCCATTCTCCTGGGTGAGGAATGCAGAAATAAAGGACAGAGTCCTTACGTTTAGAGCCCCCTCGGTCTGGTAGAAGCGTCCTGAAGCAGTGACTTGGTGCTCTGCACTGTGCTGTGGGGAAGACCTTCGGAAGGCCCTGCGGAGGAGGGTCTGCTGAGCCCGCCGAGACTGGCTCCGGGATGTGCCATTGAGCCCTGTCTCCAGCTTTGCAGATAAAAAAAGAGATACCCTCTCTAGGTGGCACCATGATAGTGCCTTTGAATCTGCACCAAAAGTGGTTGGAGAAGAAACCGGTGCAAAAATAAGGACTGTGACACATGAATGAAGGATTTTAGATTTTGTCCTGTAACTCATTGGAAGCCATTAAAGAGCCTTGATCAGAAATGTGGTGGTGGTTTTTATTTTTTATATATATAATATATACACACACGTCCTAATGGCAGTATCGGCGATTAGAGTGGAGTTTTCAAAGACTGAGAGCAAGATAGAAGGCTCTTCGGCAATTTAGACAAGAAGTGAGATATAAAGCCTGAGAATGCGGTGGTAAGCATAGTCCAAGGTGGCTGGATTTGACGGGACTCAGACATTGAGCTAAAATGGAGCATGAAAATACGGAAGAGAAAGGCCTATTGGCTTAAGTCTAGGCATGTGACTTGGACATTTGAGTGCCAGGAAAGAAAAATGATAGATTAGATTCCAAAGGAAGGAGATAAGAAGGTAGAGTGTTTTATTTCCTGTGTGCAATAAGGGTAGTAGATATTCCTGCTTGTGAAAGTCAAGCTGTGAGGAAGTTTCCAGCTATGCTGGGCTGTTTTCTTCTTGTCTGTGAGATAGAAGTCACACAGGAAGTGTTAGATTGGGGCCTTGTGGAAAGGGGAGCAAGAGTTCAGTTTGTCAAAGCAGGGAGGTGTGTTCAGGTTCCAGCTGAGATTGTTGGAGTTATACTCACATGGCAGGGATGATTTCTTGTTTACAGAACTGTAAGGTGAGAAGAATTTAAAGAACTGACATTTATATTGTATTTTTCTTGTTTGTGTGTGATCTGTATCAGTATGGCATAATTTCTTTGAAAATTCCACCCACTGAAGAAATTCATGGTTACTTTAGTGACGTTGATATCCAGAGGCCTAAATAGCTTGCAATTATTCCTTTTTATAACTTCTAGGCCAACCTAAAACTCAGCAACTTTTTTTTTCTCCTTTCACACTGTTACTAGGTTGTTCTAGTTTTTCCCTTCTGAAAGTCCTCATTTCTAGGTATATGGTTGAGAGTAAGTTTTAGCACATACCATCGTATCCCAGATTTTCTTCTTCTAGTAGGGCATGTGTTATTGCAGTCTGTATAATTCAGCTGAGTAGTCTTGAGAAAACCCAATAGAAGATGAAATGTGATGATGTGGCTTTCCTTCAGGAGGTGTGTTCACATGCAGTGGATTCTCGAGAGCCTCTTGTCCTGCCCGTGTCGCCCGTGCACTGCAGGAGATGCACCGAAGCTCTGAGTGTGTGTGTGCTCAAGACCTAGCCTATTGGCTTATTATGTGGAATAAATGAGATAAAACTGCCTGCCACCTGTTGGCCCAATAGTCACTGGATTCACACTGTAGACAGTACCAGACTTAGGAGCATCTGTGATTTACTGTTTTGCATATCCAACACAAGTGTTAGCTGTGTGTTGTAGAATGGTACACTTCTGGCTATTTCTTCTCCTGGGTGCTCTCCATACAAACCCTGTAGCTCTTCCACATCACCTCTGACTTCAACCCATTTTTCAGTTTTGCTTCTTCACTTTATCCCTATTTTAGTTTTTTAAAATTTTAAATCATATGACCAAATTTTAGAAAGTCCAGATAATATTTTAAGTCATCACTCAAAATATCTCTATACTAATAAATATTTGCATTTTGGGTATGGTTTTATAATATTTTACCAAGTGCATAATTAAAAAAATAATAATATAGTAAAGTAAAATAGCCCCTTTTCCATGGTGATGCCCAGGTGTCTCAGCCTCGAGTGACAGTAGATGGAGGAATGTACTGGCAGTGCTCGCAGAGGGGGGAGAGGAGGAAGGACAGTGCCATGTTGTGTCAGAACTAATGAATTGGCAAATAGATTAAAAACCTAAAACATGGTCATATCCTCCAGATATGTTAGGGGGCCACCATACGGTATTGCCATTTTTGTAGGTAAATTTACCTTTCTTGGGTTCATTTCTAAAGTAATTTTACATTTGTGGTTAGAGAATGTGGTTTGTTACTAACTATTCAAACTTGTTTAGTCTGGCTTCATCATCTTGCAAATATTTGATTGTTGTAAGGATTCCGGTTTTGATTAAGTAGAAACTGTCTTCTCTAATTAATTCAGTGCAGGGCTCAGTAAATACCAAAGATTATTAGTTGTGTTGTTTGGATCTTCTGGATCGCCATTATTCTTTTTTCCTAACTGAAAGATAGTGTTGCTGGGTATCTAGGTCCGGGCATATTGGTACTGATTCTCATTGTTTCTGCTGAGGAGTCAACTCTCCCTCTGTCTTTGTACATGATCTTCCCTGTCACTTTGGGTTGTTTTAAGATGTTTACTTTGTCTTTGGTGTTCTGCAGTTCAATGACAAACTAGGTATGGATTTCTAGTTATTTTTCTCTCTTTGATAGGCACTGGTCTACCTGTATCTGTGGGTTAATGTCTTTTTCATTAATCCTCAAAAATGTCTTGGATAGTATCTATTTAAATACTGCCTTTTCTCCATTCTTTTTTTCTTTCTGGGATCTCAGTTTAGATTGTGTGTCAGACCTTCTCAGTCTCTTTCCACATCTATTAACTTCTCCTCATGTTTTCAACTCCTTAGTTCTGTAGGCTGTCCAACATGTGTTTTGAATAATAACTTCAGATAAATCTTTCAGCTCACCAATTCTTTCCTTAGCTGTAACCAATTTGATGTTCAGTGCATTTGTTGGGATTTTATTTATGATTTTATTTTATTTTTTAAAGTTTTAACTTTTTTTGGGGGGGGCGGGGAGGGAGACGTCTACCAGGCCATTTTTAATGGTCATTATTTGCTAAATTGTCTGCCTTTTTTTTCTTTGAACATTTCATACGTATATAGTTAATGTCTACTCTGAATCTGAATTCCAACATCTTGAAGTTCATGGCCTTTTTATCTATTGTTGAGGTGGTTTGGACTCTTATTAAAGTGATTCGTTCCCTTATGTGTTTATTATGAACTCTTATTTTGTTGAACTTTATTTGTATGTGTGAATCTTGAGGACTTAAATTGGGGGTTCATTCCTCTAGTAGATTTGTATTTGTTTACTTGACCATCGTAGCCTGCAGAGAGCAAATGGGTCCACTAGTATATATTTTGATTCATAAGTACGTGCCAACCATTTTTCCATAATGATTCTACTATTCTACTTTTCCTCCAAGAACGCATGAGAGTTCTGGCTGCTTCACATTCTACCCAACATGTGGTAGTGTCAGTCTTTACTTATAGCTGTGTGTAGTGGAATCATATTGTAGGGTCAATTTGCACTTCCTTGGTAACTAACTGATGCTGGTGGAGCATTTTTTCAAGGGGGTATGGACCTTCTTTTGTGAAAGGTCTTGTTAAATCTGCCCATTTTGTATTATTAAGTTGGAGTTTGTTACCTGTGCTGGATACCAGTCCTTTGTCAAATTGGGCGTTTTTTGAATATTTTCTTCTAGTCTCACTGACCATGTTCTTTAAATCTGGAAAATGAGGCAGGGATCTGGGGATTGTGAGTATTAAATGAAATGAAATATCATATCAAAACACTTAGAACTGTCCAGCACATTGTGAACACTTTTAAATGTTATGCATTATTATTTCTGTTTCATAAGAATCATTATTTTTAATGGTTTAGCTCTTTATGAGGTTAGAAATAAAAGAATTAAATTTAGATTATCCCTTTGGCCAAACCCATCTCATGAATCAAAGAAAGAGAAAAGGAACTCTAAAGAAAAACTTAAAAACTGACTTAATTTTATTATTTCTTTAACTGAAATTTCATCCAAGTTCACTATCATCGTGTCCCTTGTTTTGGATGGGGTCATGTGGAAAAGAGCATGTCATTGAAGGTATTCAAGTTTTGATTGTTGGCTTCTGGGTTGGGGTGATTTTTATGAAAACAGTTTCATTCCCAGCTGCCCTGAATGTGTGATGCCCAATGTGAGAACGCTCAAACGATTCACTGAATGTTTCTGACCCACTTTAGAATATTCTAAAAGATATTAATCAGCACACTCTAAAAATAAACTAGAATCTTGTTATAACACTATTCACTGTAGAGCAGTAATCTATTAAGACATTTTTGACGATAGCTTCATAGTCATTAGAAAGCAAGATGAGGGGGCAGATGTGGCTCAAATGGTTGGGCATCTGTCTCCCATATGGAAGGACCTGGGTTTGATCCCCGGGACCTCCTGGTAAAAATAAATAAATAGATGGATGGATGGATGGATGTGTGTGTGTATGTGTGTGTGTGTGTTGCCCTGAAATGAGATTTTTCCTTTGTTCATATAACATTTTGTTTTCTTTTCTCTCTCTCAATTTTAATTTGTTAAAGTTGCTAGTATTTGGCCATTTGTTTGAAGGGCAATGTCTGTGTTTAGTCACAAAGTTGCATGTTAATTAATTTTTTTTAAATTTTTTATAATTTATTTTTTATTGTGGGTAAAAATAAAAATTTTCACAATACATACCAATATTTGTAAAATGATATATAAATATATATGCATATATGTGCATTTGCTTACAAAAATGTTATTTTTATATATATAAATATATTTTAAGAGGTGCTTAGATTACCTAAAATATTACACAGAACCCACTGGGATTCCCATATTGCCCACCTCCCACACCTCCCACCACATCCCACACCTCCCACCACATCCCACACAAACATCTCCCACAACTGTGGCCCACCACCCTCAATGGACTTACACATCCTGGGGCCTTGCCACCAACCATAGACCACACTCTCTCCCACATAGTTCTGAGTGGTGTGTGCTGATTTAAAATGGCCTACATCCGTTGCCACAACGGTACTCAGGACAACCTCCAAATCCCAAAGAAGTCCCTGTATTTCAACTGCTCGTCCCCTCCCTGTCCCAAAAGTGTCAAGTGGCCACTGGCTCCACCTCATTATTATAATTTCTTCCATTGCTAGAATCACCATATGTACAACAGAATACCATCAAGTCCACTCTAGTCCATAGTTCTTCCCCCAATCCTGAGGGGACTGAGATGGTGATGTCCACTCCACCTCCAAGTGAGAGAGGGCTTATATCCCATGGATATGGTGGGTGGGATGATCCTTCCTGCAGATGCAGGCCCTCTCCATTCCCTGGGCTGGCCGTTGCCCATCGTTGTCTCCTCGCCAGGTTACTTGGATGAGTCCATTGAGCTGTAGGGAGGAGTTGCAGCTCCACCGAGATTCTACGCACACCTGGCACATCGGTAGGCCAGAGGCTCCAGTCTCTGGAAGTATACCTAAAAACTCCAGCATCACATATAGGTTTGAATAGAAGGGACTGATGAACCATGTGCAGGGAGGACTTATTTGAGTTCAATTCTGTCACTCTCAGGAGCACAAATTCCAAAATAGAGCCCACTGATAAGGCGTCAGTCTCTGGGGCTATTCCCCCTTATATAGGACCTGGGTGTCTCCAGAGCTCTCAGGGGCCCCTCTGATAGGCACTTAGATGTTCTATGAGCTCCTACTGAGGTGTGCATAAGAGTTACCTCTGGGATGACCTCCCGACTCTCTTTGAAGTCTCTTAGCCACTTGAACTCATTTGTCTTTACCTTTTCCCCCTTTTATTCAAGGTCTTTTTCCAGTTGTGTTGCCATTTGGCACTTGGTATTAATCCCTCGTTTTCAGGGAGGCTCATCCCCGGGAGTCATGTCCCATGTTGGGGGGAAGGTAATGCAATCATATGCTGAGTTTGGCTTAGAGAGAGGCCACATTTGAGCAACAAGGAGGCTCTCAGGTGGCAACCCTTAGGCACCCCACAACTGCAGGCTAGGCATGTTAATTAAATTTGCATTGATGGTGCTGAACTTATATAGAAACCTTTTGGCCCTGTTGAAATTTTCATCTTTTAAGAAGCCTGGGTGTGACATGAAAAATGAGTTTTCCATCCATTGACTCTTAAAAAAGATTAAATGTAGCATAATCAATGTTTTTTTTTTTGACTAAATGAATTCCAGGAGGAAATGATTTAATTAATTTTATGGTACAGAATCTAAACGTGCCTGTAGAAGGCATCCTTATTTCTCCTTGATCAGTCTTCCTACTATTTTTATTTTTGATATTTACAGATTTTCATTCTGATAACTGTATTATCAGAAATTGATTTCCTTATCTGTTTTCTTGACCTTGAAGCTTTCTGACAGTTAAAATATATTTTGAATTGGCAGCCCTAAGTGGTAAATTACAGTTTAAAACCTGACTTTTTTTTTCTTTTAAAGATTTTATTTATTTATTTATTCATTTATCCCCGCCTTGCTGCTTGTGCTCGCCAGGCCAGCCAACCACGCCGTGCGGGCGGGCCCGCCCTCACCAGGAGGCCCCGGGAACCGAACCCAGGGCCTCCCATATGGCAAACGGGAGCCCCACCGATTGAGCCACAGCCGCCTCCCCAAAACCTGACATTTTTGATGTGAGAATTATCAGCTGCCTACTTGCAGAAAGAAGTTAAAATTCAATATAGGTCTAATTCTATATTATTAGAAGCAGTATTTTCTATCCTACTTTCATAGACTTAATCATACACATTTCTTTTTGCATTTTTTGACTCATATACTTTCGTTAATTCTAGTGAAGTACTCATGGTTAATGAAAACTCAGGTAAACTCGAGTTACTTATATGCTGCTCAATACCCATATTTCTTGAACATCCTATGTAAAAGATTTTAGAAAATGGGAAAGCAGAAATGGTCCTTTTCTAATAATTGACCATCTCTGAAGATATTTTTACTTTGCCTTTAGTCAGCCTCAGGGCTTTTGACAGTATTAATTTTGCCAGAAGCATTCTTGTGTTGGGACTCCCCAAGACATCCTTGGGCCGGATCATTCTTAGAAGGATTTACAAGACTCCAGGGGTGTTGTATTTATGGTTGCAGTTTTATTATACAGAAAGGACACAGCAAAATCAGCAGAGAGAAAAGGTGCCTGGGGTGAAGTCAGGAGGAAATCAAGCACAAGCTTCTTGTTGCAGGGATGTTCTTACTTCCCCTCAGCAGTGTTAGATGACAACAAATGCAAAGCGTTGCCAACCTGGGAAGCTCTTTGGAGCCTGGATGTTCAGGGTTTTTACTGGGAGTAAGAATTCAGTGCCTGTATGATGATCTCAGTTACTCAAGCTTGAGAGAGAAAGCAATTGTGTACCAGCATTCACACTGTTAGTACCCCTTGTCAGACTGGCGCAGGGCACAGACGGAACATTTCAAGAGGTCAGTTTCTAGGAGTGGCCAAGGCCACTCTTGAAAATAGGCATTTTGGGGGAATGTGCAGGGTTTGGGCAACAAAGGCTTGTTGAGCTCACCCTTTACCTTCTTGGACTGAGATAATCTCTACACGGTCTTCAGCTCTTAAAGTGGTACTTTGTATGCAAACATCAAGTCTGTCCTTTTGACCACTGTATCCCCAACATAGCTAACACGTTTTAGGTGCTTGCTTCATTTTCTTGAATGACTTACTAGTGAGAAGTGACTTAATTGGTGCTAATATCCTGGTTTCCAAAAAATTTTGATGAGATTTATTAGATGTCAAGAAGAAAAATTTCTAAGGGAGTTTGAAAAATCAGATTTTAAAAATATATTTAGATACTCTATATCAAATCTTCTTTTTAAAAATTGATATGCAGCTATGATTCTTAAATTACCTCTAGTATAATTTGTGGTTACTTTTCCATTATAAGTTGAAAAAAAAAAGACAGTGGAAACATTTTTTGTCATCTAGGTCTTTTAACTTTTTTTTTTTTTTTTTAAATACCGGGAGGTACCGGGGATCGAACCCTGGTCTCTCCATATGGTAGACGGACGCCAAACCTCTTGAGCCACGTCCGTTTCCCAAGGTCTTTTAACTTTTGATCCTTGCCCTCCACGGTCTGTTCTCCACATAATGTCCAGAGTAGTCCTTATAAAATGAAAATTTACCGCCCATAACCTCTGGGTATCCTGGTACTGCTCCCACCCTCTCCTCTCTGACAAGCCACTTCAGAAGCCTTTGCACCTACTGTTCACTCCCCTTGCAGTGTTCCTGCTCCCGCATTTCATCTCCCCCCACCCCCCAGTGCTTTCCCTCAAGTTCTGCCCTCTCTGTGAAGCCTCACTTTCATCCTACTGCATATTGCTGCATTCCCCCTTCTCTTCAGTTTTTCTCCATGGTGCTCCTTGCCACCTGACAGCCGCTGCCACCCCCCCCCCCCCCGGGGGGGGGGCCCCGGGGGGGTGATTCACCACTATGTCCTGGCACAGGGTGGGCATTCAGTGAATGTTTGTGGCCTAATCAGTGAATGAATGACTGTTAAATGCTGTGTTCAATGACATAGTGGACTGTGGAGAAGTATATGGCATGTTATATTTTTGTTTATTTTTATAGCTTAAGTATACAGGAGAAAAATTAGGAAGTTACTTCTCAGTTCCTGTTATATACTAGGTATTACTCTTTGTGGTCTGGCAAAACTCAGGGAAGGGTGCTTTCTGTTTGAGCCGAACTGAGGCTCCAAGCCTGGGGTTGCTTCAGGTTTTGTGTCTGTCCTTTGCACCTGCTGCCAAAGGACCCAGGGTGCATTTGGCAAGTCTGTATATGTGAAGAAGCATTCAGGAGAGACCCAAGCAAAACACAGAATCTTATTGGTAGCCAAAGCATTGAGTTGACATATGGAATGAATTATAGAATAATCTAAGATTAATATTTTCTGTTAGAGAATGTGAGCAGTTCTTATATTAAAACCTCCTAATTCTATTACAGAGTAAGATGAAAAAACTCATGAATATAAATACAGTACTTGCCCTCAGAAGGAAGTCCATATATATCCTGTTTTTTAAAGTAGGAAATGGATGTTGGCATGGAAACCATTTTTTTTTTTAAATCAAAATTCTTTCAGAGATGTTTTTGAATTGATTTTTTGCCTAGTTACTGGACCCAGGGTTAAGAAACAGTAGTGCCTGTGGTAGAAAAAGGCTGCAGCACAAAGGCTGTAGTAAAACCAACCGTGAGGTACACGTGGAGCCAATAGGATAGACACTGGGGGGTAGGGCAAGCAGGCCCCTTCCCCTAGCCCTGCTCACCAGCAGCCTCCTCCTCAGCAGAATCAGGCACACCTGTATCTTCCTACTTGTCTGCACTAGGAATGAGTGTGCAGGAAGACATCCATACAAATGACTGGTTTTACCATGTGATCTTGGGCCAATGAACTTTTCTGATCTTTGTGTTTAAAACAGGACTAATAAAAGCTACTCTGAAGAGTTTATTGTAAAGCTTAGAAATAATATGTGTAAGGCACTTAGCATGATACCTGACCTTTGGTAGTTGTGCCTTAATACTCTTTGGGGACTTTTCCTGAGGCTCTAATGGTATGAGGAGCCAGTGAGCCATCTGCACAGGATTCTGCTTGACGCTGTGGTCCAGGCCTAGAGCTAAATGTTCAAATAACTTACTACACAAAGGAAGGCAGGTGATTCTGTTGGGAGTTAGTAGGGGAGGAGAGGTAGTTAAGGAACGTTTACAGAAGAAACGAACACCTGAGCAGAGTGTTGGCGCGTGGGTGGGCACAGGGTCTCAGCTCACGTTGTCTGGGGTGAGGGAACAGGGGCAGGTGCTGGACTGCCGGGGAACTTGAGTGGGGGCTCGTCCTCTGTCTTCCAGCAGAGGGAAGCTGTCCAGGGGCTTCAGGTAAGAAAGAGGTGAGGTAAGTTGTTGAGCTGTGGTGGTTAGTTCTGTCTCGTGTCAGTACACTTTGAAAAATACTTGGATCACTTGACTTCAAGCTTGTGGTTATACATTTCTGAAAGCCAGGAGCAATAGATGGAAGCTGGAGGAAAACAACTTTTAGAACTTTTAAGTCAAGTCCATAAAGATTATCCAATTACAGTTTTTCCCTTTTTTTCATTTTTGCAACTAATATGCACTTGGTTTTGATGAATGATATTCAACATTTTATTATATCTTCTTACCTGTGAATAGTTTTTAGAAATTACAGTAATTAATCTCTAAGACAATTTTGTAATGGTACATTTTCCTCAGTATGTGTAATTGATGTTCCACACTGGTTCTCTAATTGATATTCTACACTTGTTTCTCTTAGAAGTATGCACTAAACCAACTAAATTTATTGATTGTATTTCATATAAATACACATCTTGATTTATTTCTTGTGCCTTTTAGTTCTATAATAAACTTTCTTATAATGCAAAAACTTACTTTTTAAATTTGGATTACTCTTTGCTTAATAGGAGAAAGCCAATTGAAGATAAAGTTAAGGCTTTTTAATTTAGTATTTTCTATTTTTTATTTTTTAATTTGGTTGACTCTTTCTAAAGAACCTGCTATGTGTAAGGAATGGAGAATACAGTTGCTTGTGAATCTTATGTGGAAAGTAAAGTTGACATACAGAGGTGCTCAAAGCCAAGTTTGAGGAATTTTTGTTCATTCATTCACTTGCCCACTTATTCGTTTAATAAATATTCACCACCACCTGTGCAGCATGTAGAATTCTAAGTGCTAATGCAGAAAATAAAACAAAGTTTTTGAGAAAAAAATGCTCTTTTTATGGGAAAAGTAGATGGTTGTCCACCTGTAGGCAAAGGGAGATTCCTCCTACCGTGAAATTCATGAGCAGATGTGTGCAGGCCGGGATGAAAGAGGCTGTTCCCACCTGATGGCTTTTGATTTCTCTGCAAGAAGGAAGTGTGGCAGGGTGACCAGAGAAGGCAGGATCAGCGTAGTAGAGAACTTAGGAGGCAAGCGTCGTCGAACTTCCACAATTGTGCTTGGCCATTAGAAGTTTGTTGTCATGACTCTAAAGCAAAGCCTGGTGTCGCCTGCTGTTGAGGGTGGACATGGAGGTGGGAGCCAGGGTATGGGACACTGGCTTCACTGTGGGGTGGTGTCACCAGCAAATGACAGTGAAGGGGTAACGGGGCACTGGGAGTGAGTCGTTCTCTGCAAGGGAAGCCACAATGCTGAGCCGTTGAGTGGAAGGTGGACGTGAATTGGAGTGAAGTAACTGGGGAGTGGGAATCTGGTAGGACAGGAGGAGGGAGCTCTTTTTGGGGACAGGGATAACATTTCATTTAATTGGGGTTCAAAATAGTGTTACCTATCATCAAAATGGGTTGTAAATGTTGATCTAGTGATGCTGATCTGTAAGGAGATTTTACTCTTACTTTGGAAGTATCTTCTCACACAGGTAGATATTGCCAAATACTGGTATCATTTCAAGAGCATAGCATTTTAATTGAGCCTACCCTTTGCTTGGAAGGCATTTATACAGTTCTGTAGATTCTTCTCTTAATAGCTGCCTTTTAGCATCTTATTTCTTTGCAGGTTAATCACTTCCAGTTGCACAAAAATGGATTTTAAGATATGTAATTTTCTTTGCACTTGCATCAAGGTTCAATAAATGCTGTATGAACTGTAGTTTTTAGTTGAGAAAAATATATCTGCTGCAAATTTGCACAGAAATGGAGACCTTGCTTTGTGTTTTAACTCCTGACAGCATGGGAAGTGCACAGAGCAGCTTGATGTGTCCTGTGATCGACAGTGTTAGTGCCTTAATGTCCTGTTCCAGTGTCGTAGATTTTATGTGCATTGCTTTTCCCATTCCTTTTTATTGTAGGTGAAGAGTGATTATATGTTAGAAATAGCTGATCAAGTGGACCAGGAAATTGCTTTGAAGTTGGGTTGTCTAGAAATACGGTAAGGTGATAACTATATTTTGAAGTCTTTATTCATCAGTATATTTTATTGTTTTAAAAAATATCAAGGGAGTGGATGTAGCTCAAGTGGTTGAGCGCCTGCTTCGCATGTACTTGTCTCCAGGTTCAATCTCCAGCGCATCCTAAAAAAAAAAAAAAAAAAAAATCAATACGATATTGAATAAAATTGGAGTAAAAGTTTGAGATGATTTTGAATTATGTTGACATTGCTAATTTTAGAAATCTTAGGCTCTTTTAAATGATTTTGCATTGTGTTTAAAATTAAATGATTTCTAAGAAAGCAAGTATGTAAGGCAGTCTAAGGCAGTACACCCCGTTGAACTTTCAGTGATGGTGGGAATGTTCAGTATCTGTACTATCCCATAGGTTAGCTACTGTCCACAGGTGAATACTGAGTACTTGAACTGTGGCTAGTGCATATGAATTTAAACTTACACTGACATACCCACATGTGGCCAGTCAAAATCTGGGCATGTACTACTTATTTTTTATAACATTTGTCAAGTGTTATCTTCTATACCATCATTTTAAATTTGAGTAAAAGAATGTTTTACCCTTGCTGTATATAATTTTAATTAGAACTTATATTGGACTGCTAGTTTAAGATAAGTTGATTAAAGTAGGTAAATTTGGTTATGCATACTCAAAACAGTAATAAATAATTTCCCCTAAAGATCACTATTTTTTATTCTGCACGAGGCCTTTAAATAACTGTTCCTATAAGAACCTAAAGGATAATAAATATAAGTCTCAGCTGTTCATTAGAATTTCTTTTCAACCTTAATTATATATCCCAGTAACAAAAGTCATCTCTCACTGCTCTTTATGCTCCTGCTTCTTCTCCTCACCTTCTTTACAGTTTTAGCTTAGAACGCATATTCAGATGTTTGTTTCTTACTACAAGCAGTAGTAATATGTCATCTGCGAAAGGAGTTGGAAAGCATTAGATCCCACCTGAATGGCCCTTGTGTTACCTCTCTTTGTTCTCAATGACATGTTTTTCTTCCCACTTTGGCTTCCTCTATGTTACACTTTATCCCTTTCTCCCTTCCTTCCTTCTTTCCTTCCTTTCCATTTGCCCCTTGTTTTCCTTCACTGTTTGGTGTCACTGATTACATTTTTGGACTCTGATGGAAAAGCTTGACTAGTCCTCTACCCACCCTACCCCCCGCCCCAAAATAAAACCTCATGTGAATAGAAAGCAGGAGAACAAAATCAAGTAATTGTTTGGGGACCTTCTTTTATTTTTTTCCTCTAAATCTAGTGCTTTCCATTTTAAGTAGGCCAAAGAAAATGTCAAATTTTAAAACACAAACAGTATCCATATTATTATAGGCAGCTTTGAAACAAAGTTTTGTTGATTATACATTCTGCTATAAAATTATTTCAGATGATATGCAATATCATGTATATCAGAAAGTAGCAAGCCTTGTCCTTTTGTGAGATACTGTGTGCCTGGAGAGAGCATCATGTTCATTAGGTACAAACTCCTCCCCCTATTTTTAAAAATTTAACAACACAGGCATTTGGTATATATATAAATTTGTATCTTTTATTTTAGGCGATCATACTGGGAGATGCGGGGCAATGCACTAGAAAAGAAGTCTAACTATGAAGTATTAGAGTAAGTATTACACATCTAGGCCATACCTGCATATACTCAGAACTAAATCGCTTCTTCAAATTGTAGTTTTTATTAGTTTGATTATCTTTACTTAAAATCAAATATTAAATCTGAAACACTACTGTGTTACATACAGGGCAAGTTTTAATAAAGAAAAACTTCCTACTGACATTAATTGTATTAGCATCCATTTAGATTTGTTGATTAATGATATAAGGCTAATAATGTTGTTGGTTTGTTAGCACATATGTAATAAACTTTTTTGCCTCTGTAGACTAAATCATATTGGGATGCAGTTTCACTTCTAATTCACATTTAACTCTAGAATTGCTTATAAACTTTAATAGTGTCTTCCTTTTAATTATTCTTAAAGTTTACTGAGGATAATTGTTCACAAATGGAGATATGGTAGCTACTTATTACTCAGGCATCAGAAAACTTAGAATAATTTTTAAATCTTGGTGATAATTAAATTAATTTGTATATTAGATTGTTATAGTAGAATATATTAAATGCATATAAGCCAAACTGGAACTTATGTCTTGTGAAACTAGAAGTTTTGGAGCTCATCTTTTTGACTATTAAGTACAGCAAAAGATTGTTGATATTTATTATGTTCTAGCAAAGCTCAGTTTTCTTTTCATTGGCAGTGGTGCAACATTTTGCCAACACTTACTGTTTTGTTTTTTTTTTTTTGGCTGATACTGTTTCTGAAATTTTGGGAGGTATACAGAAGATGTTGGGGAGATAAACTGAATTGTTGTCCATAATAACTCTACTATCAAAAGAATCCAAATGACTCAATTTTCTTTGGACTTTTTAGGTCAGTCCACCTGCTACTACACTGTAAAAGTTTAATCACCACCATTTTGAAAACTAGATTTTTCAGGAGAGGTGTGATCATTTAAAAATAAATATAGAAATAAATATTTTTGGGGAAAGGTTAAAAAGCAAGTAGAATCCTTGGAAATGATTACTAGGAGTAATAAATATAAGATAGCTATTTTTAAAAATTACATGGACCTGCTTTGGGCCAGGTTGTTACAGAGTGAATGAGTGTGTCTCTGAGGTGTAGGCCAGGAAGCCCACCTTGTTTCTGTGTGCTGGAAGCTAATTCACCCCTTGACTTGTGGATTTTATATATTAGTATAGTAGAAGACCCAAAGCAGTAAATATTTGTGATTATGTGTTTACGAAGATACCAATCACATGCTGTTCATTTTAACAAATTGGATAGGGACAAAAAGAGTTTGAGTGGAGTTAAATGAAAAGTTTTAGAAAAACAAGGATACATTATTAGACAGAATTATTTTAAATAGAATTTTCCCTGCCCTTCAAACACTTAATGGTGTGGAGGTAACAATAGCATTAATACCATTAATTAAAAAAAAAAAAAACCCTAGTGTTCACTGTGATTTAGATTTTTTATTTAAAATTGCCTCATTCTTCAGCCTGATTTAGACTCTTCTCAGTGCTTAAAATATAAATTTTCAGAATTGGAGAACTCATTGAAGATCTTATCTTCAATGAATACTAAATTTATCCCCAGGTGGTTAGCAAAAATGTAAGTACTTTCTCCTTTGTTTATTTGGTTGATTTTCTGTTCCTTTGTCCAATATTTGTTCATTCATTCATTCTACAAACATTATTGAGCATTTAGTCCTTAGCAACTAAGTGCTGGAAATAACTTAATAAGGAAGGTCACAGCTAAAAGACGGACTGTCAGGCAAGTAAGCAAAATTATAAAATAATCTAAATATATAGATTTTAACTAAAGTAGATGCAACTACAGAGTTGTTGGGACAGATGGTATTTGGCATCTGAGGCAGTTTCACAAACAGATGTTGTCTAAACAGTGCTTTGAAGAATGAGTGATTCACCAGATTGTGGGCAGGTGACGGTTCAAAGCAGAAGTAGGTTCAAGAAGAAAGGTCACCATTTCCAAAGGCACAGAAATAAGTAAGAGCCCATGGAGGTTGGAAAACTGTATGTTCATTGTGGGTGGAGCAACGTGTATATACAAGGGAAGATACAAGATGAGCCTGGAGCATCTTGTAGTGCTCAGGAAGAAGGAAATGCTCACCAAAAAACCCACAATAGGTTATGTTAGAGGGTCCAGGAGCCAAGTGAAAGAACCCGTATGGCCAAACCTGGGACATTTGATCAACAAAATAAATAACCCAAAGTATATAGTCAATATCAACCAATCCATATGAAATGAACGTCTAAATGGGTGAGATGAGACAAATCTCCTGTGCAGAAGAATCTCAAATAATTTATGTCGATACCCCCTCCGAAGGAAGTAGAGAGCGCCCACCTCTAAAGTGTGGGCTTGTGTCCTTCGGTATCAATTTTCTTTTTCCTTAAAGTTTAAGGAACGTTTCGACCAGGCTTAAACTGTATATTTAGAAATTCCTTTATACATGTCTTTTGGTGGTAAAATTCTCTCAGTATTTGTCATCTTCTGATGTTTCTTTGGACATTACCCTTAGTTCTTGAAAGGTAGTTTTTATCGCTGGGCAGTCCTAGATTGCTGGTTATGTCGTGCCCCCCCCCCCCCCATTAAAGATACCATGCCGCGGGAAGCGGCTGTGGCTCAATCAGTGGGGCTCCCGTTTACCATATGGGAGGCCCTGGGTTCGGTTCCCGGGGCCTCCTGGTGAAGGCAAGCCCGCCCGCACGGCGTGGTTAGCTGACCCAGCGAGCACAAGCAGCAAGGGGGGGATAAATGAATAAATAAATAAAATCTTTTAAAAAAAAGATACCATGCCGCCCCCCTCTGCCTTCCACGTGCTGGGAAGGGCTGGCGCCCGAGCTTTGCAGGGAGCCTGCTCTGATGCTCCCCAAGATGCTCCTGCCCAGGGCTGTCCCTTAGGCTCCTCAGCCGTTGTGCCTCAAGGGGAGGGGCCCCTCCTGGTCTTTGCTGGTAACTTGGAGCCATTTAGACATTTTTAAGTTTCCCAAAGAATTATACACAAGTGCAGAATATTGCTTGTTGCTGATTTATTTCGGTATTCTTTTTTTCCTTCCTAATAAGGAGAAAAAGTATGAAATGATCCATAAGGTTGCTTACTCTTTACTAGAAATTTTCAAGAAGATCTCGGTTATTTACAGCCTACTGGAGAATATCCCTTCAACTTTACCACATTTCAAAATAGCTATTTTGAATTACCCTAAAAAAGAATCAGACTCAGCTTTCTTTCTATGTCTTTCGCACCTTGGCAGAACCAAGGTAGCTTTTCCATAGGCAAAGTGGAGGTTCATGGCAGTAAATCCCCCAGCTTTTGTCCCTGGTACTTTGTTCCTGAGGGCTGACACTGCCAGGTAACTTACGGAAATGTAAAACAGGTAAGGCTTTTATTTACCAGTTTTATAAATAAGAGGTAAGGAAGCGAGGAAGGCAGCTGCCAAGTGAAGTCAGATTTTTCTTACTTTGTTAACAAGCTTAGAAACTGCATTACTGATAAAAACAAACACCCCCCCCCAAAAAAAAAAATAAGAAGCTAAAATATTTTTAATATGGTCTTGTAGAAGGAAGATTCTTCCTTGCCAGTGATTATTCTTTTAAACTGGGAAACTACAGTGTGAAATCATCTTAAAAGAAGTACTTAACTTTTCAGTTCTGCTCCTTTCCTTATTAAGTTGTTTGACTTACTTGAGAAAACTGGTGTTGAACCATCTTTGCCTTTAGTGTGTTTTACTATAGTTGCTTTGTGTCATGGTCTCTCTTCCCTGCCGGAAAGCGAGCTGCATCAGGGTAGGGGCCTCCTGGACTTCCTAGCAGAGTGCCTGACACTTACTATATACTCCGTAGATATTTCTTGAGTGAATACATGCGTTGTTTAAAATTAGCTGAGGCTAATTACAATTGTACTTTGTTTTCATTTCATTCTTTTTTTTCATTGTCTGTCTTGTCAGTAATAATCTAGTACTTTCTTAAGCTCCCTGTAGTAATATTTCAAAGAAAGGGGATTCTGATAGAATTGGATTTCCACATAAAAATATACAAAGACTCTTTATCAGGATTAGTTTGGTTAAGTACAATCGTAACAAAATTGACAGTGATTAACTAAGACGGGAGTACATGTATCTCTCTTCCCAGGCTCTTTATCTTGCCATTTTGTCATCCATAGCATGCCACCGCATGGCCTGCGATGGCTCTGGACCTTTAACCATCACATTTGTGTTCTAGCCACCAAGGTGGAGGAAGGTGTAGACATTCTCTTTCTCTCCCCCTCTGAAAACACAGATATTTTTACAGTGCCCTCCCTTAGAGGGACATGAGTTACACGGTCATACCTCGCTGCCAGAGAGACTAAGGAAGGCAGCACTATTTCTACCCAAAACACAGCTTCTACCACCCAGGATAAAGCAGAGAATGCCATTAAGAAGCACATAAAAGTCTCTACTGCGGTTAGACACTCGCAACATTTGTCACTTTTTAGGAGGGTTGAAGTATCATGTAGAGGTTAAGGTACCTCAGTAGTACTTTGAAATTAAAAATACTCAGTCCCAACAGTGTTGAAGAGAGGATAAGCTAAAGAAACCACACAAAAGGGCACATTTAAGTGATATCTCAAAATCAGTTTGCTTGTTCTTTTGCCTGGGCTGTATATATTTGTGGAATTTTTCCCACAAAGTATTAAACAAGGCCAACAGACAAATCAGTTTTCTGACCTATTGTCTGACATAAGAATTCACTTATAATGAGCTTAATTACTTTTTATATGTAAATGAAGCTTCCTTGCAATCCCAGGCCTCTGAAGGTCTTCTGTTTTATGAGTATGGGGACATGAACACACATCTGTGTGGGACAGTGCCGGGAATGTCACACCAGCACGGGGCCAAGCTTGTAGGGTGTTCGCTGAGCACGTGGTCGAGCATTTGCATCAGTGGGCACATGCCCAGGGGCAGGGGTTCGGTGGGTGGCATGTTCTTGCCTGGACCCCCTTTGAACGTGAGGAAGTGGGCAAGCCTGTGTGTGTGATGCAGCCTTGTGGGGTGAAGGAGGGATGAGATGGAGGAAGGTAGAAGCTCTCCAAGAACACACACCAATTTCAGGGGACACTGGATGGTGGGAATCAGTTGGGAGGATAAAAGAGGTTTTGAGGTTTAGCAAAAGGGCAGGAGAAAAAAAGCATCATGAGTCAGTAGTGGTCTAAATATTTCCTATAATGGACAGCAGCTATTCTCTTAATGTTACTTAAGAGAATTCTGGTTTAAAATTTCACAAAAATAATTTTGAATCTCAGGAATCCTAAAACTCACTGGCTAAATGTATTGGATTTGGTGAGCTCACTATCTTAGAGCACCTTCCACAGCATTGTACAGTGAGTGGTTTTTTATAAGTATGTCTCTAAGAAAAGGTACATATTTAGTGATTTTTATAGCCCCATTATCCAGCAGGGTGTCTAGCAGGTGCACTCTCAATGACTAAGGAAATGACTGACCTCAGGCAAGAGTAGTCTTTAGTGGTGACAGGCGGCTCTCCTTTCCATGTGTGCACAGGCAGTCTCCGTTAAAGGCTCCTTATTTCACCTAAAACCCCCTCCTGCTGGCTCTTGCGGCCTCACCACAGCAGGACTGTCCTCCTTGTCCTTATCCATGCTGTCTTTTCCCAGCTCTTTTGAGCAACCCACAAGAGCCTTTGTGGTCCGTCCCCAGAGGGGGTGCCCAGCTGACCCAGTGTCCTTCCGTTTCGCCCAGCGCTGTGCCTGCCGAGCAGCACTGGAGATGTGAGAGGCAGTGTTCTGAAGTCGTAGGCTCGTTTTAGCCCCCTCGCGGCTCTGTCCGTTACAGAAGCTACTAGCTGCATGGGACCGTGGAGCACCTGACACGTGGCTCGGGACTGCTTTCCTGGACTTCAGTGCTCTAGCCTCACGCTCATACCCCGCCAGCTGTGTGGAGGTTAGCGAGATTCCTTTAAACAACCTAATGCTTGGGTTTCGGAATCGGAGTCTGGTGGTATTCTAAAAGGCTCATGTAAGCTAGGTGTTTTTTGTCAAATGAGTTCATATGCATTTAGGACATGCCCCCTGACAGTTACTTAGATAGCTAAGAATTACGTTAAAGAGGCCAATAGTTAGTTTTGTTTGTGATGCATATGTTGTATTTATTTTTCTATTCACATATAGGTCAGTTATGTAGAGTTTGGGTTCCAAGAAGTTGTATGTCCCAGACAGCTGACCTCCTGTGGAGAAACAAGTGCATTGTAAACCACTTTCAGACACAGTCTCGAGCCGGGGAGAGGCGGCCTTGTATTGAAAGTGGGGCAACCTGCACGTCCCCTGCCTGGTTTCCTAAGAGAGGGTTTAAATTTAGATATCTGTAATAGGCTATCCCAAAAACTTGGACCATAATGCCTTCAGTGCTTCTCAGAGCCCCCCACCACAGCCTAAAGGAGATCTTCTTCTGGATAAACTTATAGAAAATGTATTAAATATAATGTTGCTGAACTTTGTCCATGATTTTGTATATTTTACCCTCACTTTTTAAATTTTCTCACTCATCAGGTATTCTATTAATAAGAGGTTCTCTTAACTTGACTCTAGGAAAAATAGCTGCATAAAATGGGGTGACTAATGGCCGTGGGCATCCCACCCCCAGGAGAGGACATCCCTGCCCTGACTTTTGGACTTTCCCCAACTAAAGACTCACCCAGGCAGTTGCCTCCTTGATCCTCCATGTCTTGCTCGGACTCCTGGTGCCCACCCCACCCCTACCCAAGGCTCTCCTTCTCAGTCCTTGGTGTCAGTGTCCCCTCAGTCACCTGGGCTCATTCTTTCTCACATGCCTCATATCCAGTCACCAGCACAGTGGGCTCTGTCCACCATATACCCGACTCTCAAACTTCTCGCTGCTTCTGCTTAGCTCCCTCGGTTAGAGGCCACCCCTCTCTGGCCACCCACATGCCCCCCCCCCATCTCTTGCCTGTTCAAGCCACCTTCCGACTCCTCCTTGCCTGGCTTGGATTTTTCCCCCCACTATGTATCCTGCACATGACGGCATGAGTGTTCTTTGAAAACGGCAAATCAGGTCACGTCTCTCCTTCGCTCAAAATGATGGCAGTTGGGCATATGGACCAAAATTTCATCAGATAGGAGGGACTTTAAGATCTTTCTGGGGGAAAGGACCTACCCCTTAGAGTTCTAGGGACTTTATAAACACATTGTTATTTAATCCTTAGCCCCTACTGTTTGCAGTAGGAATTAGCATTCCCATTTTACAAATAGATAAACTGAGGTTAACAGACGTTAAGTAACAGCCAGAACCATCCTGTGGCAAAACCAAGGTTCAAACCCAGGACTTTGATATGAAAATAAGTGCTTTTCAATATGGAATAATTCCCTGAAAAGGAGGACAGGGGAGAAGATGCTCGAGGTTAGTACCTTAAAGATTCTAGATTTTTTGTTTTAACTTTGTGTGTTTATTCTCCTACCATCCTCTTTCCCCAAGGGATTAGCACCAAAATCCTTAAAATGCAGAGAACCCTGTGTTTTGAGGTGGCAGCAAAAAAAGGAAAGAACTTGGGTGCATAAATTGTAGTTCTGAAAAGATAAGGGAGTTACAAATAAAAGTGATTAGACAAATAAATGGAAAACCAGGAATTAGTTATATGAACTGATAGGTAAGAGCAGAAAACAATAGGTTATAGAAGCCAAGAAAGAGAATTTCATAGGCTCTTATGAAAATAACCCTAATAACAGGATCCAAAAGAATGAGAACTGAGGCCTGTTTTGGATTTAGCAAGAAGTTCATTGGTTGAAGTCCTAACTAATGGTTAGATTACTTATATAGAATAGGAGGTTAAGATGTTTGGATGTAGGATCAACCATATAAGCTGTGTTTTTGTTTATAATACCAGCTCACTGACAGTTAAGGGCAAAGTTATCCCCATTTTATTTTTTTATATTTCATCTTCAGTTTATTTTTTCTTAGGTGATTTTGAAAAGACTACCTGTATTTCACTTTTCTCCTTCTTGGTCCTTTTATATTTTCCAGAGGTCTCCTGAGATTCCTCAATGTGGAAACATTGTTCCATCTTACTAGCACACGAGTGCCATCTAGTGACCAAAAAGCCGGGAAAACTTAGTACCCAAAGTGGATAGAAAAGGGATAGAGCTCTTCTTTCTGCTCTATTATTTACTGCAGTTCCTTGGCCAGGGTGGTTTCAGGCTTTTTATAATAGCGAATAATTTAACTTCATAGACTGAGCTCAAGAAAATCACCTAGATTTCTGACATTTCCACATATTCAGCTTTTTGACCTTGGACAAATCTCAAATCACTTAATTTCTCTGTAGCTCTTTTCCCCTTGTTTAAGTGAATGAATTCAATTCCTTAAGTGAAAAAAAAAAAAAAAAAAAAAAAAAAACCTTATTAAAAGCAATTCTATTTTTAAGAAAATCCAAGGGATTTTTTTTTTTAAAAACCTTCCAGAGTATATCCCAAACCTTTTCATAATTAACAGTCTGTTCTCTGCATAAATAGTGTAGCCTGATTGGAACTGATGTTTATAAGAATAACCTTGAAGCAACATCTGAAAAGGAACAGTTTATTCATACTTTCATTGTGCTGTGCAAAGAGGCACTATTCTAGAAGGATTTCAACAATAAGAGTTAAAAACAGGGCTTTCTCCCAACCTAGACCAACTTGTATTCATGTTTTCTTTCTATCTAGAAAATGGTTTGTCCCAACCCTTTGTGAGACCATGCTGGTAAATTGAAACTTCATTTTACTTGCTTCCTTCCAGGATATCATGTGGAAGGATAATTAATTTAAAGTGCTTTTAGTGTTTTTACAAGAATGTCATTATATTAATTGATGGTGTTATTTGTTAATATGCTTCCTTTTATATTTCAGAAAAGATGTTGGTTTAAAGCGATTTTTTCCTAAGAGTTTACTGGATTCTGTCAAGGTAATTAGAGTCTCCTTTAATATAATCAAATAATCATATTATGCAAATACCTTTTCCCCAATGGTAAATTGCTTTTGGGAAAATAAAATGATACTGTTTTCTCCTTTACGTGTAAAAGCTGTAATGTAAAAAGCTGGCTGCTGTTCTGGTCATATTGATGCCAAGTAGATTTTAACAGGTGCAGCTTCCTCCCACAGCACCATAGTTTTCATTTCTTGATTGTATGTGATACTAGCCAACTATAGAACTGAGAAACTCACAGTGGTCCTTGTTGCCGAGGTCTTTGTGGCCTCAGGTATTTTGATACACAGAAGTAAAGCAGCAGTATGTAAAGAGTCAGAGTGTAGCTGACTATAGCAAAATAGCAGGAACACAGGGCACTGTGTATGTGTGTGCACGCATGCGCGCAAATAAGCCGGTTCTGAAAGCCTGTCTTCTCTTGTTCCATCATGTTGACACACCTCCTCGTCAGTGAGTCTTGCACAGCCTCACTTCTCATCCTTCCTTTAGTTCCCACTCCAGGCTCAGACAGCAGCGAGTCTGAAGTGGGATTTCCCCAGCCAGTACAGGACACATGTCCAGGCATTACCATGTGGCGGGCAGGTGGAGACTTCTGGGTCAAGACAGAGTCCAGCTCCAGTGAGCTCGGCCATTTACTAGGCACATGACCTTGGCCTGGTTTCTTAGTTTCACAGTGAAGAAAATCATGTTTCATAAGGTTGATAAGAGGACTTAGTGGATTTAATGTGTCTATATTACTGACCACAGTACCTGTCACATAGTACTTCGTAAATAGTGGTGGTTACTACTGTTATTTTGTATTATTACAACGGTGTGTTCTGCACCAAAAGACCATGCCACCAGCAGGGCCCAAACAGGATAAGACATATGTGATGAGAGGCTGTAGCTATTTAGTCTTTCTGTACATCAGTTTCTACATCTGAAGTAAGGATAAAACCAAGTACTAATGCATAGGATTGTAGTGAAGAATGAGTATATGTGTAAAATCTTGGAACAATGTTTAATGCATAGAAAGGACGCTAAGGAGGGGATGGTCATTGATGCATAACAATAAAATGCAAAATTCAAAGTTTTTATTGTGCTGATCTGGGACCTGTTTCCACACAATATTGTCTCGACAGTTGTTCTCTATATAAAGTCTATATATTTTCACTAGGGACATTGTTGGCATAATTTATTGATTGCAGTTTGTGAAATTGCGTAGCTTCTTAATGATTCTGAAAACGTTTGCTATACAGTAGAAGGCACTCTGCAAATATAATGAGACAAGTATTCAAGGACCGGAGAGGAAAAGGAGTGCTTTTCGGTTCAGGCTCTTTTTCTGGGGATGCTGTCCTGCTTTTTAATTTTCTTAGTTTCCTGATCTATTAATGAGATCCTAGTGCAAACTGAGCAGTATGGGAATGAAGTCTGGCAATCACTTGGTATGGGCCTAAATACAGAGAGAAGAGTTGTTAGCAGTACTGGAGATTCGTGGCAGATTTTAGAGCAGGGCAGGGACCCTTCACTTCTTAGATTTTAGACCATAAATCTAACAGCAGCATGAAGAATGGATTGAAAGCAGAGTGACCGGCTACAAGAAGAGTTGGGTGGTGATGGAGGTCAGTGGGATGTGCAGTGATGAAGCCCAGGTGGAGCTGCTCCATGTGAAGGGGGCAGGGGGAGTTGACCTCAGAAACCTGAGGAGAAACTTTCACAAACCAAACAAATAGCAGTTGTGATTTTTGAGGACTCCAATTGCAGCTGATTTTGTTGGACATGGGAGGGAATAGAATTGTTAGCTACTGTTAGCCATAGGTTCACTGAAGGGCTGATAAACGAGGGACTCATTTCTCACACATGCTTTCTAATAAAAAGGGAATCATCATAACTTTGTAAAAATAAATCATGTATACTTGACTTCTTAAATAGCTTAATCAGGAGTTTATATCTTTCACCCTTTTGGGCCAAAATCTCTTCACTTTCTACATCAGTTCTTTAACATTGCACCGATTGCCAACAACCTTTGTGAAATTCAGTATCAATATAAATATATGTGTATTAGTGTGCAAATGAGGTTGTTTGTAGGCAGTCCGTTCTTCAAAACTCTGGCAATTGAAACTCCATCTAATCAAAAAATTCACATCAGCTTCTGGTTTCTTCCACAACAGCCCTGTAGAATGGCTAAGTTAGTTGAATTTTGCTTTTCCAAAAGTAGGCTATGTTAGTACATATGCTTTTCCAAAGGCCATTTTGGTTACCTGCCTTTTTTCTTTATATTTAGATTTTTAGAGGATTGTATTTTATTAACACTCAACTTGAAATGTTGAGAGATTACCTTAGTTGGATTTGGTGGAACTTAAATAAGCCACGATTGATGGCAAAATCAGAATCTGGGTGTATGTACCTCAAATATGCGAGATATTTTAAATTTCCATCTCTTTGAAGTACGATAAAACAGCAACCAAAAAACTGTACCAGTAGAACTAACATGTCATACGCAAATTGGGACATTCTACAAAACTGACCATTCCTCTTCTAAAGTGTCAAGGTCGTGACAAAGTGGGCAGGCCAGTAGGCTGTCACAGATGTGAGGAGACCACGGCATGATGACGCAGTGCAGTGCCCATGCTGGGTGGGACCCTGGGAAGGACATGCTGGGAAATGAGATGAAGTCTGTGCTCTAGTGAATGGCTTCTTAGTTGACAAATGGTGCCATAGATATTGAGATTAGGGGCAGCTGGTTAACTGTTAAAGATATTGTGGGAACTCTACTGAAATTGCAGTTCTCCTGTAAACCTGAAATTAGGTGGGAAGTCTAAAATAGCCAAATTTTAATTATTTGAATACAATTTTCAGTAGAGGTCAAATTTCAGAACTAGAAATAGTCAGAAGTCAATCGTTGTCTATTTTTGGAAATATCTGTACAATCCCTAAATAATAAAGTGGTTTCCTAGAATTATATTTTATTCTTAGAGAAAATAATCATCATTTTTACTTCCATGATCAGATGTCACTACTTCAGACTTAATATTTTTGTCAGGCACAGAAATTCATGGCTCAGTGCAAATGTTAAGCAATACTTTGTGAGCATCTGCTGGGGGGAGAAAACCCAGACCTTGCTTGGAATGCTCCTCGTCCAATGTAGCACTTCGTGTATCTATATTTAGCATTTGATGAGTGATTAAATCAATTACTCCTCAATGTGTTCTTAGCTTCTTATTCTTATATTTATTGAGAGCTGCATTGTGACCCAACATGTGATCTATCCTGGAAAAAGATCCCTGAGCACTTGAGAAGAATGTATAACCCGCTGGTCTGGGATTCAGCGTTCTGTATATGTCCATTAGGTCTAGCTCGTTTATCATGTTGTTCAAGTTTTCTGTTTCCTTGTTGATCTTCTGTCTAGTTGTTTTATCTAATAATGTGAGTGGTATGTTGAAGTCTCCCACTATTATTATAGAGATGTCTCTTTCTCCCTTCAGTTTTTCCAGAGTTTGACTCATATTTTGGGGCACCCAGGTTAGATGCATAGATATTTATGACTATTATTTCTTCTGGTTGATTGTCCCTTTTATTAATATACGATGGCCTTCTGTATCTCTTACAACTTTTTTGCATTTAAAGTCTCTTTTGTCCGATATTAGAATAGTTATCCATGTTCTTTTTTGGTAACTGTTTGCACTTTTTCCAACCTTCTACTTGCAGCAGATTTGTATCCCTGTATCTAAGATGAGTCTCTTATAGGCAGCATATAGATGGCTCATGGTCTTTTTTTTTTTATTTGTTCTGTCAGCCTATATCTTTTTATTTTTATTTTTTAGGAGGTATTGGGAATTGAGCTTGGGACCTTGTACATGGGAAGCAGGTGCTCAACCACTTGAGCTACATCTGCTTCCCAGCCTATTTCTTTTGATTGGGGAGTTTAATCCATTCACATTCAATGATATTATTTCAAATGTATTATTTACTTCCACTATTTTATTCTTTGGTTTTCATTTGTCATATTTTATTTTACTTTTTGGTTATCCTTTCTGCTAGTCTTGAAGACTAGCTCTCCTCAAAGCCTCTCTTCTTTTTCCTTCAGCCTGTATGGCTCCCTTTAATACTTCTGCAAAGACGGATTCTTTTTTGTGAACGCTCTTAGTTTCTGTTTATTTGTGAATATTTTAAACTCATCTTCATATTTGAAGGACAGTTTTGCTGGATAATTCTTGGCTGGCAGTTTTTCTCTTTCAGTATCCCTAATTAGATCATAAACCATGCCTCCAAGGCTTCTGATGAGAAATCTGCACTAAGTCTTACTGGGCATCCCTTGTACATGATGATTTGCTTTTCCCTTGCTGCTCTCAGAATTTTCTCTTTATATTTGGCATTCTGATTCGTGTTTTGGAGTAGGTCTATTCTGATTTATTCTGATTGGGTATACTGCACTTCTTAGACATGTAAATTCATTTCTTTCATGAGAGTTGGGAAATTTTCAGCTATTATTTCCTCAGATTCTGCCTTTTTTCCCTTCTCCTTCTGGAACTCCACTGACATGTATGTTGTTGTGCTTCATGCTAAAATTCAACTTCCTGAGCCCCTGCTCAATATTTTCCATTCTTTTCTCTCTCTATTCTTCTCTTTCTTAAATTTCAGCTGTTCTGTCTTCTGTATCATTTCTTTCTTCTATCATTTTGAGTCTGCCTCTAATGTGTGGTTTTTTTTTTTAAAGATTTATTTATTTATTACCCCCTTCAACCCCGGTTGTCTGCTCTCTGTGTCCATTTGCTGTGTGTTCTTCTGTATCTGCTTGTCTTTTCTTTAGGCGGCACCGGGAACCAATCCTGGGACCTTCTGGAGTGGCGGAGAGGCACTCAATCTCTTGCGCCACCTCAGCTCCCTGGTCTGCTGCATCTCTTATTGTCTCTTCTCTGTGTCTCTTTGTTGCGTCATCTTGCTGTACCAGCTCTCCATGCAGGCCAACACTCTGCGCAGGCCAGCCCGCCATGAGGGCCAGCTTGCCTTCGCCAGGAGGCCCCAGGAGTCGAACCCTGGACCTCCTATGTGGTAGATGGGAGCCCAATCGCTTCAGCCACATCTGCTTCCCTCTAATGTGTTTTTTTTTGTTTGTTTTTGTTTTTTTTTTTAAGATTTTATTTATTCACTCATTTATCCCCCCCTTGCTGCTCGTGCTCGCCGGGTCAGCCAACCACGCCGTGCGGGCGGGCCTGCCCCCACCAGGAGGCCCCGGGAACCGAACCCAGGCCTCCCATATGGTAAACGGGAGCCCCACTGATCGAGCCACAGCCGCTTCCCTCTAATGTGTTTTTGATCTCACCTATTGTATCTTTCATTTCCACAAGCTCTATTTTTTTATTCAGGTTTTCAAATTCTTCTTTGTGCTTCCTCAGTGTTTTCTTGATGTCCTTTATCTCATTAGCCATGTTGTCTTTCAATTTATCGATTTGACTTGGGAGATTTGTCTGAACCCTGTTGACTAGTTATCTCAAATCCTGTGTCTCACCTGGGGCTTTGATGTATATCTTTGCTTGGGCCATTTCTTCCATTTTCTTAATATGGCTTGTAGTTTTTTTGCTGATGTCTAGGCATCTGATTATGTTGGTGAATTTACTCAAATGCTCAATTTCTTTCTCTTTTATAGGGATTTAGTGGCAGGAGGCTGTATGTTACTGCAGTTCATTGATTCTTGGTTCAGCCTGTTACAGGTCTTTAGGATTGTCCCTCTTGGTTGTTCAAATCTGGCCCTGGACCCGTAATGGGTTGCAGACCGGCTTGTAAGGGCCTGGGGGAAGGAGGCTATAAAGGCCAGGAAAATACTCCCTTATTTACTTTTAATTTCCTCACATGTACTTCCTTGGTGTGCCAGCACATGGCGCTCTTCTGCCGCCCTCTCAGTTCAAAGCCTGGAGTGTGTTCTCTGCAACACAGAGGATCCTGCCTGGAGGCTAAGAGCCTTGCAATTCAAACTTTCTCAGAGGCTGTTCTCCGACCCTTCCTGGCAGCCCCCTCCCTTTTCGTGGGTAGGAAATAATTCCACTCCCTTCTGCATCCTCAACAAGATTGGTAGGGAGGGTAATTGACAGGGTTGGATCTCTTTAGTCCAGTGCCAGCTTTCAGGGCAAATAATGGCATAACTCCACCCGGCCAGGAATTTGTGGGTCAGCCTTTGACTGTCTCGCTCGCTCTCCTGTTCCCTGTGGAGGTGGATCTCTGTGGCCTCCTGTCATTAGCCACGGTCCTGAGGCCTGAGAATTCAAAATTGTCTGTTGGGTAGGGAAGGGTGCCAGTGGCTGCAACTGCAGCTTCAGTTCCCGGTCTTTCCGTCAATCTTCTTTTCCCATACCCCTCTCTCTTGTGAGTTGTGTCCAGCCTTCCTCTGCTGTCCTAAACCCTAGAACATGTTTACCCCAGGCCGTTTCTTCCTGTCTTAGCTGTTTTTCTGGGATAGAAGTAGCTTATTATTCTTTATTGTACTTTTTCTTTTAGCATTATATTATAACCTTTTCATCTGGTAGCATCTGATAAATATTATGTTGACTAATATGAAACAAACATTTTTGTAGTTCAAAATGGCATTTTCTGGTGATTCAAGCTAATAATTTGGCTTCATTTTGAAGAAGTGTCACATTCTTAGCATTTTTTTCTTTCTGCATAGGAATTGGTTTAATATTGCTTAGATAAGATGCCTTGTTTCCTAAATTTGGGCAAACAGCTATATAAGTAGAGATGAAATACAGTGCAAAACATTGTTCCTTCTGGTTCTGGAACTGTTGACTAATATCAGGAGATTCTAGGAAGTTAGATTTTGTAGATATTGTTTCCTCACTGAGAAGTTAGGAAAGATCTAATGCTTTCTAAAGTATCCTTCTTATAAAAACTAATTTGGGAGCTCCTTTCAGATAGCTTAAGCTTTTCTAGGTCTCATTCAGCACTAAACGGTGTTAAGTCTGGAATTCACAGTTATTGGGGGAACACATTAAGGATGGACTATGAGGAAGCTTGAGTGATCACTGGGCCAAGTCACCCCTTTTAGTAGGAGGGAACCAGAGAAACTTACCCTGAGTGAACCTTCTTTTCTCCCTACAGCTGCTTGAGCTCATTGGGGTTTCTTGTTCCTTGCTGTGAGTTCCTGGCTCTTGGTTTGGTAATATGTGTAAGGCAAGCCATATTCAATTAGATGAGGCAAATACAATAAAATTACAACTTGGACCATCTTCTTCTAACACTACATAATTACTATTTTCAAACACATTTTCCCATTTATTCAGAAATCTTCCAGCAGATTAAATTGTCAGGTGAGCAGTTTACTTCTTTATCACCGTACACATTCCATTTCTAAGAGTGCTTTGGTTTAGAAAAAGAGGACCAGGCCCAATCACCTCACACTGTATTTAGAACAGGGCTGATTGCATCAGTCCTTGTAGAACAGTCCATGTTTTCTTTTTTATCATCCTGAGATACTGTTGCACAGAGAAATGAATAATGAGAGCTTGACTTACAGGGGACAGAGGGTACATAGCTGTTGGGTTAGAGTTGAAGGGTGCTAAGTGTGTAAACTCCCATAGAACCTAGGTTTGGGTCTCATATGGAAAGAGGGAGGAGAGAGAGCAGGCCTAGCCCACGTCTCCTCATGTGCCTACGTGGTTGCTGGTGGTCAAGAGACGGACTATCGAAGGAGGAGCAGATTTGGGTGGGACTGACAGGATCCATCAGCTACATCAGTGCTGAGCTTGAGGTGCCTTAAGCCCGTGGAGATCAGGAGGGAGGGCAGAGAGAACGGGCAGATTCAGGGTAATAATGCTGGACTAGAACAGGGGCAGCGGCTCCATCAGCACTTTTCAGGGATGGCTCAGCACCCAGTACGAGAGTCTCTTCTGAAACTGAATCTCCCCCAACAGCCTTTGGAGATAAGTTCTGCTGTTACCCCCCAATTTACAAGTGAGGAAACTGAGGCACAGAGACGATAAAAATTATCCGGAAACTCAGAGTTATGTAGCCGAGCAAGGTCTCAACCCCAAGCAGCCTTGCTCCAGGGTGTGTGGCCTTAATTAGAACATCCTTCCAACCCGCAGAAGTCATCAGCTTATTGGCTGCAGCAATGAGGTAGAGTGTCCTGGGGAGAGGGTATAGAATGAGAAAAGGGCTCTGGATAGGGTTTTTGGCATTTAAACAACTTTCAAGGACAAAGAAGCCCCTCTAGCACACAGCACCTGGCACCTGCCAGGTGCCCAGAAAGTTCTTAAAAAGGATGGGCAGGTTTAAGAAAGAAGAAAGGGCACTCTCCTATAAATTATCCTTTGTTGTCTCTACAGCGTTGGCAGTTTGAGCCAGAAATGTTGGTATAGAAGAGACGGTGAAACAAATGAGGAAAGAGAAATATCCGTGAATGCGTGTGATTAGTTAGTGTGGGTTCTTCCTTAAAGCAAATGCGGTCAAAGTAGTTCATACACTGCTGCCATGTTTTGCCATCTTTTTATTTTTTATTAAGCAGATTACAAAGCTGGTTATTAAAATGTATTTCCGATGTAGCAGGCAAATTTGTGTATGTGGATAAAAATAAAGTGTAACAATTCATAATCCCTTGTTGATCCTCAGTTTCTTATGGAATGCCACTACCAGTTCTCACCCCTTTCCCATGATTACTAGGATTGGTCCAAAGTTTAATGCCTTTTGTTTTGACATCCATGAATAGTCATTACTAAGACAAAGCTGATGGGAAAAATTGTCATTAAAGCATATGAATTTCCATTCCTACTTTCCTTGCTGCAAGGGGTGGGCTCTTGGGGGTAGCACTTGAGACTGGAAGGATGAAAGGGGTCAGTAACGCAGAGAGCTAGAGGGAGAGCATCCCTGCAGGTTGGGCGACAAACACCAGCGGATCTTGTCCAGAAAAGGCTGGAGGTGTTCCAAGGACTAGATGGAGAGGAGGCCAGTGTAACAGGCCGTGGTGGACAGGGGGACTCAGGGAGGGTCCAGATCATGCAGGAGCCTTTTGGTGGGCATAATCCATTATCCTGCATGCCCCTAGGATTTCAGCTGGAGAGTGACCTGATGTGGTCCATGTTTCTAAAAGATCAACTAGCTACACAGTGTCACCTGGGCTGCATGGTACACGGAGACCACTGCAGAAATCCAAGAGAGACTGGTGCCAGTGCAGATGGGCCACAGTAGAAGTCACTGCTCCAGAAGTGTCCCCCAGTGGACTTGGTGACAGACTGCTGGACTGGATGCTGGCAGTGGGGAAGAAGGAATCGAGGCTGATGCCTCGGTTTCTGGCTGGAGTGCCTGGAAGATTTGCTGAGATGGGGAGATCAGATTGGGTGTGTAAATCCCCGTGTCTCTTTGTGCCGTGTCGTTTTTAGATGTCTGTGAGAAATCCGAGTGGAAATGTCTAGGCAGTTAGGTAGATGAGTCTGAAGCACAAGAGAGGAAGTACTAGTTTCTTGGCTTAAAGAGGGACAGGGTAACACTTTTTAGGTAACTATTTTTAAAAGCATTGAACAAATGAACAGATAAAAGTGTGTAGGATTTTCAAGAGTTCATTATAAACAGTAAGCTGTTTGAGACTTGGGTACAAAGCAGAGAATAGTGCCCTGCTGGGGATCTGGCTATTCTTTCCTGGACCTCCTTTACAAGTTTTTAATCTCTGCATGTCAGTATTTATCTCAGCTGAGTTAAAATATTGCTCTTAGAGTCATGAACACACGTATCAACTTTTTATTAATCTTAAAATTATTTGCTGTATTTTGATTTGCAGGCTCTTTTGATAACCATTCTTTGTAGCTGCTACTGTATTCTTATTTGTCGCATCATAGGCTTCAAGGAAGAGTTTTTAGGCATTCCAGGGCTTTTGCTAGACTTGTTTTCTAGTTGCTGATTGGAGACAGTTCTTGTGATCAGAACATCAGCTCTCTGAGGCTGTGTGTTTTATGTCTAGCTGTTGATATGAAAGAAATCTGAACTGTCTTGCCACTTACATACTAGAAAGTGACTATGCATTCAATTATAGGACAGGAACAGATTTTATTCCTCTGTTTTATTTATCTGAAAGGGTGCTGGAATCCACGCTGTTCTGGTAGAGCCATTCATTTGTTCATTAAGCCTCACTGAGTCCAACCACGGACCTCGCTCTTTTCCTAGATACTGTCAGAGCTAACGAGGACTCCAGTCCTTTCTTCACAGGGACTCACAGACTAGAGGTGGGCTATGCCAGGGTGGGACGGGCAGCAGGCCTCTGCACAAACTGGTATGAAACAGCTTTTAAGTGCTGTGTTTAAAAATACATTCAGGGTGAGGTGAAACCCATAGGAGGTAATAGGCGTTTCTTCTGGTACTGCCTGGAGTAGCTTCTTAGAGGAGATGCTTGTGCTGACCACATAGCTTCTAAAAAGCAGCAGTCCTAGATTTGCTTCCCAGTTCTTTATTGTCTAACCTCTTGAGTCTCTATTTCCTTACTAATGTATGAAGAATACCTCCCCTGCCTGGCAGGGCCATTGTGGCAATGAGTCCGTTTCCTTGGACGAGTCTGCCAGTGTCTCTTTGTGGCTGTCTCTTCTGTGTTTTGATCTGTGCCTGACAGCACTGTGCCCACAGAATTAAGACTTCTCCTCCAGCCATGAAGGAGCTTCAGGAAGCCTGTTCCCCATCCGGACCCTGCGTTTCTTGAGAATAGGGTGGCTGATGTCACTTTAAATCCAAGATCAGGCTCTCCAAGACCCCTGTTTTGCATTTCATCCTCACTACCACTGCCATTTCCCCAGTCTCCCCAGCTCTCTTGCACACCCTAGAGCAAGGGAAGCAAACTAGATTCTGACCTCCCTACCACCAGACCAACCACTTCGCCAGCTCCAGCGTTCTCTTTCACCATTTGCCTCTAGACAGTGTGAGAGACCCCTCTTCCTGTCAGATTTGAATCCACCCACTTGTGCTCTGGAGTCTACTCTCTCCCCTGCTCCCCATTATCCCATCTTTCTTTCTTTCTTTTTTTTTTTTTTTTTTTTTTTTTTTGTTCCTCTTCCATTTTAATGTTTCCATTTACTATGAAACTACTTGAAAGAGTTTTATACATGAGCTTTTCCCACATCTCTCCTCCTCCTCTCTTCAAACCAGTATAATCTGTCTTCTGTCCCCAGCACTCTGTGAAATGATTCTTATTGGGACTCCTGTGGACTCCATCTTGTCCCCTTAGCCACTCTCCAGCCTCATCCATCTAGCCACATTTACCAGTCATCTCTCCTTGAAACTTCCCTCCCTTCCTTTCCCTGTCTCTAGCTTTCTCTTCTTCTCTCTCCCTTACTGACCTCATAGTCTCCTAATTGTTCTTCTACATGACTGGCTTTAGCTCTTTCTTCTTTCCTATGTCCGCTTGAGTGGTAGGTACCCTCCAGTTCCAAGTTCCATGGCTATGAATGCCTAGGCTGGTGACTGAAATGTGTGTCTCCAGCCCTGCCCTCTCCTGATTTCCAGACTTGTTTCCAGCTGTTTGATTGTTCAGGTTGAAGGACTTAAGGATCATAGATGTGTCCAGAATAACCTTGACCTATTTTCTTCACCATACCTGACCCTTCTGTTTACCCATTTGTTCCCACCAAAAGGCTCATCATCCTAGATTCCTTGCTTTCCCCTGCTGTCCCATGTTTACATACATCCAAAGTATGTTCCAAGTGCACCTGTTTCTCGCCTTCACTACTGTGCATTCCACAGAACCTGACTGGTGTTTCTGCTCTCACTCTTACCTCCCCACCCCCCTCCACTCTGTGCAAGAGCTGGTGCTGTTTTTAATGTAGGAATCAGATGCATGGTCAGTCCTCCCCTCTCCTGCCCACTCAGCTCTTTGGCATTACTCCATGGCTGCATGTACCTGCTCTGATCACAGCTCCTGTCTCCCCAGCTCTCTCTGTGGTCCCTTGAACCCACTGGGACTGTCAGCCCAGTCTCTCTGGAACCTGCTCCAGGTAGCCTTGCACCTGCACACTCCCTCCCTGCTGTGCTCTCCTGATCTGCCTCATACCTGCCTCACTGGCCAGGCCTTGTCCTCGGCTCCTGGGGCTCCTCATCTCCCTGACCCACTCAGGTCGGCGTGTCACTGCAGGGGGCAGTCCTCTCCCCTGTGCGCCATCTCCCCTTGTTCCCTGGGCTCTCTTCTCCAGTCTCTGTGCTGAAGACTCCAAACTTGTAGGCAGGACCTGTCCCCTGAACTCCAGATCTATGCCACAGCCTGCCTGCCCCTCTTCTGGGATTTCTAATTGGCATCTCAGACACACCATTTTCAACGTGAGCTCCTGGTATCCCCCGGCCTTTGCCCGATATCCTGCTTCTCCCACAGTTTTTGCCATTTCTGTCCAATGGCAACTCTTACCTATCAGCATGTCTCACTGATTCTAATTTCAAAATAAATCCAGGACCTGACCACATCTCCCCACCTTTCTGCTGCTCTCCTTGTGCAAACCGTCATCATCTCCTGCCTGGGTTGTTGGGTAGCCTCCTGCTTGGCCTCTCCTGTTCCCTGTGCCCTCGTCACAGCAGGCGGCGAGGGTCCCATTGAAGCTGAAGCCGGAGAATGGCTGTCCTCGACCCAGGGCCACCCCAGGACTTCCAGTCTCATCAGTCAAGGCCAAGTTCTCACCTATGTTTTCTGTCCCTTCTTACCTCAGACCTCATCATAAATTAATTTTTCCTCCTATAATGATATAAATGACTATTATCATTTGTTAGTAAGCAAAGCTGTAACTGCCAGTTACTTCATCTACTCATCTACATTTCTTTGCTTATTCTTGACCCCGCTGGCCTCCTCCAAGTTCCTCGCAGGCGCCTGGGACTCTGGGCTTGCTGTCTGGAAATGGAAAGTCTTCCTATTGTTAGCCATGACTTTTTTTTTTTTTTTTAAGATTCTCCTTTCTTTAATACAAACTGTTTTCTTTTTTAAAGATTTATTTTATTTATTTATTCCCCCCTCTACCCCCAGCTGTTGTTTTTGTGCTCTCTGTCTTGCTCTCTCTGTCCATTCGCTGTGTGCTCTGTGTCTGCTTGTCTTCTCTTTTTAGGAGGCACCAGGAACCGATCCTGGGACCTCCGATGTGGGAGAGAGGCGCTAAATCGCTTGAGCCACCTCAGCTCCCTAGTTGTTGTATCTCTCATTGTCTCTCCTGTGTCTCTTTGTTGTGCCAGCTTTCCTTGCGGGCCAGCTTGCTTTCACCAGAAGGACCTGCGAAATGAACCCAGGACCTCCTATATGGTAGACGGGAGCCCAATCACTTGAGCTACATCCACTTGCTTCCCTAGCCATGACTTTTAGGAATGGTTTTTCCCCTTTCTTAGACAAATACAGATGTTCATGATATATAAATAGAAAATTCAGATAAGTAATACAGGGCAAAAAGACCACCTATGATCCTACTACACAGGAAAACTCCCTTGTTGGTTTCTCTCCTTCGTGTCTGTGCTGACATGTGCCCACAAGTGCATGTGTCTGCACACCGATCTCTATATGTGTGTTCTCGTGAAGGGATTGGCACTGTACAGACAGGCTCTTTTGTCACTGCTTTTCATGTAACGACATGGTACGTACCTTAATATCAGTAAATTCGTTCTACAGTTCTTAGGGCTGCACAGAACGCTGGGTAGAAACGCTGTACCTTATGTAATCAGCCCCTATATTACTATTAGCAGCTCTGCAGCAAACCTCCTTGTTAAGTCCTTGTGTAAATCTTTAATAATTTCTGGAGAGTCATGTCCTGGAATTTGAATTGCCACATTGAGGGTTGTGGTTCTTTAAGGGTTTTGATTTGTGTTGCCCAGTTGCCCTTCAGAAAGGGGGTCCAGGTCCCCCCTCCTACCAGTGGAATGTGTGGGCCTTTACCCTTGACCACTGCAGGGCATGGGCGTGTACAGGACATCTACCACTTGGTCTCATGGGCAAATGGTTGCCTTACAAATCTCTATTTAAGAAAGAAAACCCTGACAAATAAATTGATAGTTGTTCGACGAGTCTGACATTTCTTAGGAATTTGAATGTGGGTGTTACTAAATTGTAGGCAGGAAAGAAATCTTATTGTTCGCATTTGTCTTTAATCATTGCTGACTCTAAAAAGACTTTTCAAAATTTTCTCATGCAGGCCAAAACACTAAGAAAACTGATCCAACAAACATTTAGACAATTTGCCAACCTTAATAGAGAAGAAAGTATTCTGAAATTCTTTGAGATTCTCTCCCCAGTGTACAGATTTGATAAAGAATGCTTCAAATGTGCCCTTGGCGTAAGTATGGGGATATGAGAGATGATAGGTTTGATTTTTTTTTGGCCTTTTCTTAACTTATATTTTTAAACTTCTGGTTAAAAGCTAATTTGTGTCACGTTTTTAACTTCATGAGAATATTTGGTCATTTTACAGTGGAGAAAGCAAATGTATCACTGTGAGAATTGATCATGTTTTTGAATTAGCCTGCACATGATTTTTTAAAATTCCAGCCCCAGTAGTTTGTTGATTAACTATTTGCTATGGGCTGGTTTGCCTATTTACATAATATTCCCAAAGAAACAGTTAGCTTCAAACATGCTGGAATAAGCACTGTGTATCTCTGTCTAGGTTCAATAGGTAATAGATTGGAGAAGTTATGTTTTACCTTATTTCAGTAGATAGATTAGTAGCAAACTAATATATCCATGGTTCTTTATGTAAAATGTTTCTTATTCCTTTTGTTGCCTTCTGTCTTCTCCTGTTTGACCTTCCAAAGTCAAGTTGGATTATTTCTGTGGAGCTGGCGATTGGCCCAGAAGAGGGCATCAGCTACCTGACGGACAAAGGCTGCAGTGTAAGTGCTTGCTTGTGGCCCCGCTGCCGCCAGGCAGCAGTGCGTGCCTCGTGTGGGACCTGGCTCCAGCAGAGCAGAGTCACATTTTTTAAAATGGGGCATTTGGGAAAGATACCATTCTGCAGTTAAATCTTTCCACAGCATGATGTTTGGTGCTCAAGGGGAGAAAGAGCAAGGGGAAGTCTATGCCTCTGTTGAAATTCTTCAGCATTCTTTGGTTTGGGAAGGAAAGAATGATACAAATCATATATATGAGAGCTGAATGGGGTAGTTACAGTTTATCTGGAGAAATACTAATTTCTTTGTTAAATTCTGTATATGATTTGAGATGATCTTATTTGTATCATATCCTTTGAAATAGCCTTTTCTGGCTATTTCCAGAAAAAATATTTCATGTATCCACAATTCTCAAATCCCTACTCCTCTCACTCACCTTTCTGAGAAAGTAATCTCCATCAGATAGCAAGCCACAGCTTGTCCCCTCCTGCCACACCAAACCTTCCTTTGCAGGGGACATGCTTGCCTCTTCCTATTTAATTCTGTTTCATCCATTCGACAAGTATTACTGGGCACCTGCTTTTGTGCCAGGCACTGTCTAGGGCTTCGAGATATAAGAAGGAACATGACATCCCAGAGGCCCTGCCTTTTTACATAGCTTGTAGTGTGATGGGGGGGACTTGGAATAGTAGAGTGTCCAAATGGATCTGTAATAGAATGTCATGTAACAAGTGCTGTGAGTAGAGCAAGTGCACCAGGGAGTGTGTGCTGTGAAGGCGGTCAGGGTGCATGACGCTGAGGGGAAGTGCTCTTTTCACTCGTGTAGTGTAATGTTTAAACTTATTTATTTATACACACACCCTTACACATACTTTTACATAGATGCAAAATAGGGTCAAACCTCATTGCGTGACACCTGTCATCATCGTCGTTGTTTGTCACATGTAGTCTTCCTTTTCCCTCTCCTTTGGCTCCTGCCTCACCAGTTCCTTTTTCCTTGCCCCTTCCCTGTTCCCTCCCATTAACTCCTTCCTCCCATACACACATGTAAAGGACCCAGTAATTATCCTTCTAGGTTTTTCCTCCTTGCTCTTGTTTTGTGTTTTGAAATGGGCCCATCTGATGCATGCTGCCTGCCGTCTTGTATGTTACTGTGTGAAACCTGTAGAATTCCTTCAGGTGCACCCTGGCTCTGTCCCTTCTCTCTATTGGTGGCAGAAAAAGTCAAAAGGAGGATATTTACTTTGCTTATAGATTTTTGCACCCCACAGACAAGTACAAAATAACCATTCTTTTACATTTATCTTTATGTACTATTGCTTTTTTCTGCTGATGGAATAGATTCCCAAAAATGAAACTGCAGAACTCTTTCAAATTGTTTTAATTTTAATAGAAGCTGCCAGGCTGCGTTTCAGAAAGGCTAAGAGATACAGTGTATGAAAGTACTATTTTCTTACTCACCTTTAAGCAATAGTGTTTTAGTTTTTTTTTAATTTGGAACTGGAGCTGGGCAATGAGTCTGAGACTTTATGTGGGAAGTCGGTGCTCAACCACTGAGTCACATCGGTTCCGCTGAGTTGGCTTTTTCATTTGTTTCCTTGTTGTTTGTTGTGTTTTTTAGCAGGCACCAGGGACTGAACCCGGGACCTCTCCTCTGAGAAGCAGGCACTCAACTGCTTGAGCCACATCCACTCCTCCAAGCAGTAGTGGTGGTTTTTTTTTTTTTTTTTTTTTGGGGGGGGGGGGGTTGTTTTGTTTTTAAGAAAAATTTTTATTTTTCTCCCCCACCCCTCGTTGTTTTGCGCTCTCTGTGTGTTCTTCTGTGTCTGCTTATCTTCTCTTTGGACGGCACTGGGAACAGATCCTGGGACCTTCCAGAGTGAAGAGAGGCGCTCAGTCTCTTGTGCCACCTCAGCTCCCTGCTCTGCTGCGTCTCTATTAATGTCTCTCCTCTGTGTCTGTTTTTGTTGTGTGTCATCTTGCTGCGCCAGCTCTCTGCTCCAGCCAGCACTCTGCGTGGGCCAGCATTCCTGCGCGGGCCAGCTTGCCTTTCACCAGGAGACCCCGGGAATCAAACCCTGGACCCTCCGATATGGTAGATGAGAGCCCAATCACTTGAGCCACATCTGCTACCCCAAGCAGTAGTTTTAATAGCTCTTTATAATTTTTCCATTTTTATACTTGTAAAGTGACATTTTGTTACTCTTTTGCTCAATTTAGTGCCGATTGAGCATTTAGTGAGGTGAAGCTTTGTCTTAGTTTGCCAAAGGCTGCCAGTGCAATAGAAATGGGTTGGCTTTTATAATGAGAATTTATTAGGATAAAAGCTTATAGTTTTGAGGCTGTGAAAATGTCCAAATCAAGGCATCATCAGAGATGCTATCTCACCAAAGGTCTGCTCCTAGCAGAGCCTGGAGTTCTGCTATATGGTGAGGCAAGATGGTGGGTCTGTGGATCTTGCTCTACTTTCTCCTGGAGCTCAGCTGTGGGTGATCATACATCTCTCCCTGGGCCTTGTCTCCTTGAGCCCCTGGGGGCTTTGTCTTTCTGCAGCTGTAGGACAACCCGGAGTCCTCTCTCTCACATGGCAGGGTAAAGATCTTCTTGTTTTTCCGTGTCTCTCCTCTCTGTGCCTCCATTTATATAAGGCTCCTGTAAGGGGGCAGAGACCCAACTTGGGTCATGCCTCACTGACAGTCTGATCAAAAGTGATCTAATCAAGTGGTCTAATCAAGGTCCCTTAACCGAATCTGATGCAACCAAAGAGTCGCACACCCACAGGAATGGTGGATTAGTTCAAAAACATAATCGTTTCTGGGATTCACCAGATTCAAACTGTCACAAGCATCTTCTCATGCCCTGGCCATCTGATTCCTACCCCTGTGCCTTAGCTATTCATATACTTTGCCTCTGTTACTAACAAGGTTGTCTTTATCTTTTCAATTTGTACGCACTCTTTACTCATTTAACCCATCAAGCTAGTTAATGTGCTTCATCTTGTCACAGTGTCTTTCCAAACCTCTCACTGGCTCTTGACTTAAACAGACCATTGTCAGATGCCTTGAAGTCCCCTCCTGCCTCTTGACAGTCACTGGCCCCCACACCCGGAAGGTGAACAAGAGCCTGACTTCTGACATCATCAGTTGGCTTTTAAATAAATACTGCTCCATCAGTGGATATCCACACAGGAAAACAAAATGAATTAGACCCCTGCCATACACCATGAAGTCAATTCCAGATAGCTTATAGATCTACATGTTAACAGTAAAAAAAAAAAAAACAGAAGTTTTAGCAGAAAACATTGGAGAGTGTCTTTGTAACTTTGGGATAGGCAGAGATTCCTTAAACAGAATGTAAAAAGTATTAACTCTAAAATTTCAAGAAATTGGACTTCGTTGAAATTAAGAACTTGTCATCAATAGAAAGGTGAACCCTCCTGTCAGCGCTGGACTTAATAACAATGTATTGATGTTGGTTCATCACTTGTAACAAATGTCCCATACTAATGCCAGATGCTAATAACAGCAGAAACAGTGTCGTGGGAGGAGAGGAAGAGAGATATAAGAAACTTTCTGCTTAGTTTATCTAAAACTAAAGACCTAAAATGGCTCTAAAAAATTAAGCCTGTTAATTAAAAACAAAAAGGCAAGCCACTGAGTAGAGGAAAGGTAGTTGCAGTGCAAACGTTTGACAGTGGACTCTTATCCAGAGTAAAGAACCGCTGCAGATGACTTAAGGAAAGCACAGGCAGACAAATAGAGCAAAAGGTGTCCCGCCTCAGAATCATCACAGAAATGAACATTAAAAGCACAGTGTGTGGGGAGTGGGTGTAGCTCAGTGGTTGAGTGCCTGCTTCCCATGTATGCGGTTCTGGGGTGGTCAATCCCCGGTACCTCCTTGAAAAAAAAAAAAAAAAAAAAAAAAACACAGTCTGATACTATTGCACTTGCCAGAATGGCTAAAATGAACAGGATATAATAGCAAGTGTTGGCAGGAATGGAACAGTTGAACCTTTCTTGCTCTGCTGGCAAGAGTATCAATTGGTGCAACCACTTCAGGATACTCTTTGGCATTATCTGTCTTTAATTGCTTCTGGATGTTTTAGTTGTAGCCCTTAACTTAGACTTAGTCGCTTATATTTTCTTGGCAAGATTTTTCTATGTTGTTTTACATTTAAGTCCTCAGTCCATCTGGAATTTACATTTGCGAATGGTACAAGATGGGAATCCCCTCCTGGAGAGAAGACGACTAAAAGTGGAGGCCACAGCATGGTGGTCTCGAGGACAGGCTCAGCAGCAGGCGCCTCGGTTGCCATCTTGAGTTTTTCACATGCTTTCTAACTTCGGGTCCACTCCTTAACAGTCTGCGCTTCCATGTCCTCCCTGGTGAAACAGCAGTAATATTACAGCTGCCTAGTAGGGTTGGTAAGAGGATTACTGTGTTCACACATTTGCAGCGCTTAGCTGAGGGCCTAGTACAAAGTCAGTGCTTAGAAAAGGTCAGGTTGTTGCTGTTGGGGCTGTGCCTGTTCTGAGTGCGTAGCTAACTGTCGGCACAGTCACGGGTGCTCCAGTTCTTCCTCTGCTCAACGGCCCCCTTGGTACTCGGACTCGGGCTCCTCTGCCCTGTTGTGCTGAGCCAGTTGTCTCTTTCTGTGCCAGTACCATACTGATTGACTGCTGTGATTTGATAATATGCCCCAATAGCCCCCTTCTTCATTTGTATAATTTTCCTGGTTGATCCTGATAATTTAGGCTTTCAAGACAAAATTAATGGAATTAGCAGAAACTTTTGTTGGGATTCTAATTTGTATTTTAATTTATGGAAATCTACATTTTTCACTACTAAGTTACCCATCCAAGAATATGGGAGGTCTTTCCATTTGTTGATGACTTCTTTTATGTTGTTCAATAAGATTTTGTAGTCTTTTTTTCATATAGATCTTTCATAGTAAGCTAATTCATAAATATTTTACAATTTAGGGGTTTACCATAAAGGGGTGCTTTATTTTGTTTTGTTTTTTTGCCGTTGTCATGCATAGTGTCATATTATGATCATGAAAGAAGATATTTGTTTATCTACCAGACATTCAGCAACCTTACCATTCATTCTAGTAGGTCTTTTCCCCTTAGAATCTTGGATTTTCTATGTATGTGATCATGTAATCAGCAAAAGGGAATTGCTTTAATTTTTTTCTCCTGATTTATGTAACTGCCTTTAATGTTTTTAATATCTTTAATGTTTTAATGATCTTTTACTTAGAATTTTTATTACAAATGACTGCTAAGTTTAATCAAAGGCCTTTTCAGCCTCTATTGATAAGATCCTGTTTTTTTCCTCCTTTAATTTGTTAATATAATAGATTATGTAGATAGATGTGCTTATATTGAACCATTAAATAACTTCTGATTGGTTATACTATATTCTTTTAAAATATTGATTTGTTATATTTGCTAGTATATAGAATTTTTACAAGTATATTTGTAAGCAAAATACTAGGATTTTCTTTTTTGTATTACTTGGTGGGGTGAAATATTAGCTGATTTCATCAGATAAATTTGGGGACTTTTCATGTTTTCTAATGGCCTGAAATATTTTAAGTCACATTGGATTGCATGTTCTTTAAAATTAGAATTGATCTATGAGACTCTGTGGTAGATTTTTCAGTGATAAAGGTTAAGCCATCTTTTCTTTCTCTTCCATGGTTGTAGCTCTATTCATGATGTCCACTTCTTTTTTTTTTACCTTTCAAAAAAAAAATAGATTCTTCATGTATTAAAATGATCTTAAATTATTTTCTCATGTGAAGCCCCATAATATAAAAAAATTCATTATTGATATTTATAAAAATGAAGTCTTATGTTAGGTGACCTGTAATTTATATGTTGCTTGAAAATTTAAGGACACGTGCACTTAAATCCACTTATACAATTTACAATGCAATAAATAAACTAAAAAGCAAATCACCAACATTTGATGGTTCAATATAGATGCAATATGTCAATGTATTTTTTAATATAGTTTTTTTTTTTTTTTTTAAAGACACTTAGATTACATAAATGTTACATAAAAAATATAGGGGATTCCCATATGCCCCGCTCCCAACCCCTCCCACATTTTCCCACATTAACAACATCCTTTATTAGTGTGATACATTTGTTACAATTGGTGAACACATTTTGGAGCATTGCCACTAAGTATGTCTCTTGGACATACACTTATCAACTCTAGCACTAACTATAGGTTCAAATAGAAGGGGCAGAAGAGCTATATGTAGGGAAACCACACCTGAGTCCAACTGTGTCACTTGGGGGATCATAAGTTCCCTAGTAGGGCCTACTGGCAGGGAACCAAACTCCTGAGATATTAGACCTGGATAGTGTCTGGATGTCTCTGCTATTTGAGGCTATATTTACTTTGGCAGTTAATGAGATCCTGCTGAGATGTATATAAGCGTAACCTCTGGAATGACCTCCCCACTCACTTTGAAGTCTCTTAGCCATATAAACTCATTTGTCTTTACTCTTTCCCCGTTTTGGTCAGTGTCTTTTCCTAGTTACATTGCTAGTTGGTGCTTGGTAGTAATCCCTTGGTGCCAGGGTAGCTCATCCCTGGTAGTCATGTCCTATGCTGGGGAGGAGGTAATGCATTTATATGCTGAGTTTGGCTTAGAGGAAGGCCACATTTGAGCAACAAGCAGGCCTCAGGAGGGTAGCTCTTAGGCACCCTATAATACTAGGCTAAGTTTCAGTTTCAAAAGTAAAGGTTCATAGTATATTCATCTATGCATATACATTTATATGCAACATTTTGCAAATGTTGGTATGTATTGTGAAAATTTTGATTTTTACCCACAATAAAAAAATAAAAAAAAAACATGAAAAAAAAAATATATATATGAATACTTATACTGTGTATTTATTTATCTATATATACATATATAAGTATGAACTTAAAGACAATTACATCTATCTTTGTTTCTACATATATATATATTGAAAACCACAAAACTATCCCAAGACCAACCACTTAATTTATAGGACCCTGTGCAAAATGAAAATTGGGACCCTCATTCTAAAAGCAGAAACAATCTACACATTAATGATACAAAAATATAAAGCTTTATCCTTTGTCCCATAATATCTCTACTTTGCATGGTATTTTTTGTTTACTACTTAATACCATTCTAAGTAAAGAAAAATTAAAAATTAAAAAAAAAAAAAAAAAGTATATTCATCAATATCAAGGGCCTATCAGTAGTCCTTCCTCCTTCACAAGTCACTTCACCTGTACTCGGGGGATTCTTGCTGTCCCCATAGAGAATGTGGCAGAGCTCCCCAGGATGGGAATTCAATATTCTTTCGGTTATAGTGTGAATCTCCACCCACCGTGACAATGCCCTATGAACACTTGGACACATTCATAGGCCTTATAGGTATTCCCCAGGTGAACCCCCTTACATGTATCCCCTGTCACTGACACCCTGCACCAATGATCCTCCCCTGCCACAGTTGAAACCCTTCTGTGATCCAAAATGTCTTCAAAAATGAAGCTAAGAAAATAACCAAATACAGTTAATATGAAAGTGAAATAGTAATCATAGTTTTAAAAATAACAAATGAAATACAGAAATTTTTTTAAAAATTGGAATAAAAATTAAAAACTTTTTGACTCTGTCTTTCATCACTGTAAGATCTGTTATCTTGTATGTACCGTGACATTTTCTTCTCTTTATTTCCCCAGTGTCTTAATTTTTTCATTTTATCTTCAAAGAAGCTTTAGGTTACAGAAAAGTCACATACAGAATGTAGGGGATTCTCCTATACCCAATATCCTCCCCCCTTCCCCCTTTCCCCTATTAATAACAAGTTGTCTACTTCTTATGTCAGTTTCAGTAATTTCTATTTTGTTAGCCTACCATCTGCTTCTCTAGGTTTTTACGTTGCTGCCACAGTGTTGCAAGTGACAATGTTCTTTATACTTTCCCCACTAACTTTGGTTATATCTCTTGTCTCATTCCTAAGCTTGTCTGTTTTGGTCTGCCTCTGTTTTCACACTTAGAAATGTTTTATCTATTTTCGTTGTCTTTTGAAATACAATGTTGGGAATTTGTTATAGACTTTTATTTTTTCTCCCAAATTCATTAATTTCATTATTTATCTTCATTATTCACCTTTCCTAGTTTCTTTCGGTTAGTTTTGTCCTTTTCTTCTGCTATTCCTTTTAAGTAGTTCTTTAAAAAAACTTATTCCTATTTAATTTAGGGTCCTTTGTCTTCTTCAATATACCTTCTAATGTGTCTTGACAGTTGTTTTAGTTTCCTAGGCTGCTTAAAGCAGATACCATAAAATGGATTGACTTAAACAAACGGAGTAGATTAGCTTACAGTTTGAGGCCAAGAAAATATCCAAATCAAGGCGATGCTTTCTTCTTGAAGGTCAGCTGCTGTTGATCCTTGGCTCCTCTGCCACCTGGCAAGGCACATGGCAGCATCTTCTGGTGCCTCCCCTCTCTTCCAGGGTTCATTGCTTTCAGCTTCTTGCTTCTGTGACCTGCATGCTCTTTCTGTGTTCAATTCCATGTATAAAGGACCCCAGTGATAGGGTTAAGTCCCATTCTAGGTGAGGTGGGCCACCTTTACTGAAGTAGCCTCATCAAAATGTCCTACTTACACTGGGTTTACACCCCCAGGAGTGGATAAGATTTAAGAACATGTTTTTCTGTGGTACATACAGCATCAAACTACCGTGCCAATTTAGGTGTGATAGTCTCCTTTTCATTGCATTTCTATATAATTTGAAGTTTCCATTTTATTTCTCTTATCCTAGGGTTATTTAGGATCATGCTACTTAATTTTCAAGTAACTCTGGCATCTTTTATCTCATTATTTCTAGTGCTGTTGGCTTACGAACAAAGGGAATAGTTGTAAAGTTTTAACTGTTGAGTTTGTTACGGTCTCCTTTATGGCAAAACGTGTAGTTGGTTTTTTAAAATGTTCCATGAAAAAAAGTATTTTCTGTTTCGGGTTAAAAGGATCTCTGCAGTGACCTCTATGTAGCCACATCCAGGGGGTAGTTCTGAGTCCCTATCTACCTTACAGACCATGAATCACTTTGACCTTTAATTTACCTTATTCTCTAGCACTGTCCAATAGAAACTTCATGGGAGCCTCATAATTTTGTATTTTAGTAACCATATTTATCGATGTAAAAAAAAAAGTGAAATTAATTTTAACAGTGTAGCCTATTTATCCCTATATATCCAAAATATCATTTCCACGTGTAAGGGATAGAACAATTATTGAGATATTTTATATTCTTTTTACCATGCTAAGTCTTGAGAGTCAGTGTGTATTTTAAACTTCATACCTCAGTTTGGATGAGCCACACACCATGTGCTCAGTTGCCACCTATGGCTTTCAGCTGCCTACAGGACAGCGTAGCACTTGAGGCTCATTCTCAAATGCTCTTTCCCTCTTTCTGCCTAGGTGATGGCTACTTACCTGTCTCATCTCAAATGTTACTGTATTCAGTTTGTGTGTAGATACTGAGCATCTGTTCTGTGCAGGGCAGTGGGCTGCATTCTGGGGGTTCAGTGCTGAATAAAACTCAAAGGAGCCCAAGTCTTATTCTTGGTGAAACCTTTTCCGAGGACCCTTCTAAATCCCCCTTCCCCCAAATAAATTAGTTCCCCTCTTTATATGGCCCTCTATCTTGCTTTGTCATAGTCTTTATCACAATAGTAATTACATGTTTGCTTGTGGAATTGTTTCGTGTCCAGATTCATGTGATCTGGATTGTAACGTCCTTGCTGGCTGCTGTAGCACTGGTTCTTAGAACACAGCCTGGCCCCTCTTGTGCTGGACATGGCCCTGCTTCCTTGTGCTTTAGGGGTGGACAGGAAAGACGGTATTCCCACCTTCATTCTGGCTGGTAAGATAGAATATAGGAAAGTGAAGTGGGGCACCTAGAGGAAAAATGTGTTTTGAGAGTGTGCTTGTTGACTGTGTTAAGTTTGTGATCCCTCCCAGACATACATGTGGAGATGTCACATAGCAGGTTGGATAAATGAGTCCAGAGTCCAGGGTAACGTCAGGGCTGGAGCTGGTACTTAATGCCACGGGACTAGGTGGTATTCTCCATGGCATGTGCAGCTAGGGGGAAGAATGGGGCCTCGCCCAGAACCCTTTGGCATGTTAATGTGTCTAGAGCACACGGGGGAGAATCCAGTAAAAGGAACTGTGAGATGAGGGAGGTGGGAAGAAGACCTGAGAGCAGCTGGGAGAAGGGAGTGTGCAGAGGGAACCTGTTCTGGTGCTGCTGAACTGAGGCCCAGTCCAGGAGCAGGGAGAACTGCTGTCTGCGGGCATTGCCGTAGGAGGGAGGGAGGTCTTCCTAAACACATGGGTGTCTACAAACCACACTGCAAAGGTGTGAATGGGAGCTGAGTCCGAGTTGCTCATTCCCAGTGACAGTGTCCTTTGTGGCACATGTGGGAGGAAGGGGATTAACACCTTGTGGTATTCTAATGGAAGCCTAAACCAGGTGACCGTTTTGAAGAAATGCCTGGGACTCATCACATGGCACGAAATGCCAGAATGCCCGAGAGCACATGTGCACATTTTGTCTTTTTAAGAAGATAAAAAGGAGTTCATTCTACCTGGAAAAATGACCGTAGTCTCTCCTGGCCTGTCCTACCAGTTAAGTCTGTACAAGAAAGGACCTCTAGATTCCTGCTTTCTTCCTAGCTCCATTGCACTGTAGTAGCCACAAAGCTTCAGAAACTAGCTCCAGCTCTGGGCTCTTGGGAGTGAGCCCAGGTTCCTCTCTGTGTGGGAATGGGAGCAGGGATGACCCTTCTGTCCAGAATTTCACAAGGCTCCTCCAGGCCGGCGAGCAAGTAAAGTCAGGGACTCCCTTTCCTTTGTCTTGTTTTCTCTCCCTGGGTCATTTTACTTTTTCCTCCCACTGACATGTATGGTGTCTCCTGGTTGGAATAGGAGACAAAGAGCAGACACCTCCTAACTGCAGAGTGCAGGAGGCTATGGAAGACAGGGAGTGACAGCCAGGCAGCTGCGCGCTGGCCGTGTTGCTGCTCCTCAGAAGGAGAAGTCCCTTGGGGGCTGCAGGGAGAGGGTGACCTTAGGGTGATGGGGTCGTGGTTGGGACCATGAGGATGTCACAGACTGATAACAGTGTCTGTGGAGTGAGTGTTTCATCCATGCTGTAGAGTTTTTGTCTTTTCTTTCCACAGCCTACACATCTGGCAGACTTTAATCAAGTACAGACCATTCAGTACTCAAACAGCGAAGACAAGGACAGAAAAGGGATGCTGCAGCTGAAAATAGCAGGAGCGCCCGAGGTAAGGGACGTCAGCATTCATGTCAAAGGAAAGCCAATACGTAGTCGTAGTTTAGAAAGAGTGATTTCTTTTAGGATAAGGATGAAGTTCCACGGATCATCAGAGTCACAGCTTACAAATAATAATGATTAAATGTCCCAAGAATAGACCAGGAAACAGATTTAATGTCAATCAAGAGGACTGTGGAGATGATTAAAGAATATCATGGATTACTGAGAAAATAAAATTCTTGGAATTACATAAAAAATATGCCTTGTTAACTAGGTAAGAGAGGTGTTTCCCAGGCTTTGGTGATTGTGATGTTCTCCAGATAGTAGTAGAAGTAATAATAATAATAGCAGCAGCAGGTGATCCTCCTGAACACTTAAAATACGCTGTGCACTCTTTTCACACTTTACACAGAAGCCAAGAGGAAGCTTGCTGTTCCTATAGCCCAGTAAAGTAGATACTTAGTTTTACAGATGCGGAAACTGAGGCACAAGAGTTGACAAGGTCCTGTTAGTGGTGGAAGTACAGGGTTCAGACTGAGACACTCTGGGTACATGAAGGACAAGGAGGGACACGGGAAACGACCGTTTGGGACATCTTAAATAATAGGGCCCTGTCTCAGGGATGGACAGCACACACTCGTGTAAATGTCTGAATGAGCTGGCAGCACAGACAAGGTTTATTTGTGCTTTGATCACTTTTTTAAAATTTATCTGTTAACATTCAGCAGACCCGAGTTCTTTGGTCTGCTTCAGAGCTTCTCTGGGTGGGCTTATTTGCAGTCCTCCTGAATTTGCAGGTGCCTTTATCACTACCAGGATTCTGTGAGATCAGTGACACTCGAAGGGTCTAGAAAGTCTGATTTTCTCAAAATACCGTATAAAATCGGTATTTCTTGCAAATTGAAACTTTTTGCACATGTCTCAATAATATTCTTTTTTTGGAACCAACATCTTCAAACTGTCCTCCTTTTTTTTTTTTGTTTTTGTTTTTGTTTTCTTTTTTAACTTTATTTTGTACATTTAATAATTGAAAACATAAGCAATTAAAAACTAAAAAGTAAACAGAGATGAATATATACATTTCTCAATTAAATGTAATGGATACATGTAAATCTTTTTGTTGTTTTGTTTTTTGTTTGTTTTTTGTGAATCAAACAATATATTACACAATATATTTGGTTCATAATCATTCATACAGTATTTGTCCTTTTGTGTCTGGCTTGCTTCACTCAACATAATGTCCTTCAGGTTCATCCATGTTGCCATATGTTTTATGACTTCATTTCTTCTTACAGCTGCATAATATTCCATCGTGTGAATAGACCACAGTTTGTTTATCCATTCATCTGTTGATGGGCACCTGGGTTGTTTCCAACTTTTGGCAATGGTGAATAATGTGGCTATGGACATCGGTGTGCAGATGTCTGTTCGTGTCACAGCTCCCAGTTCTTCTGGGTATATACCCAGTAGTGGTATTGCAGGGTCACATGGCAAGTCTATATTCAACTTCTTTAGGAACTGCCAAACAGTCCTCCATAGTGGTTGTACCATCCTGCATTCCCACCAACAGTGAAGAAGTGTTCTTATCTCTCTACATCCTCTCCAACACTTGTAGTTCTGTGTCTTTTTAATAGTGGCCATTCTGATAGGTGTGAAATGATACCTCATTGTAGTTTTGATTTGCATTTCCCTAATCATGAGTGATGTTGAGCATTTCTTCATGTGTTTTTTTGCCATTTGTATTTCTTCTTTGGAGAAATGTCTATTCAAGTATTTGGCCCATTTTTTAATTGGGTCATTTGTCTTTTTATTGTTGAGTTGTAACATCTCTTTATATATCCTGGATATTAAACCCTTATCAGATATGTGATTTCCAAATATTTTTTCCCATTGAGTTGGCTGCCTTTTCATCCTTCTGGCAAATTCCTGTGAGGTACAAAAGTGTTTAAATTTGAGGAGGCCCCATTTATCTAATTTTTCTTTTTTTTTCTTTTTTTTTTTAACCGGGAGGTCCCGGGTATCGAACCCAGGTCCCTCCATATGGGAGACAGACGCCCAACCATTTGAGACACAACCGTCCCCCTCTAATTTTTCTTTTGTTGCACATGCTTTGGGTGTGAGGTCCAAGAAACCACCACCTACTACAAGGTCTTGAAGATGTTTCCCTACATTTTCTTCCAGTAGTTTTATGGTCCTGGCTTTTATATTTAGATCTTTGATCCATTTTGAGTTGATTCTTGTATAGGGGGTGAGATAGGGGTCCTCTTTCATTCTTTTGGTTATAGATATCCAGTTCTCCCAACACCATTTGTTGAAGAGACTGTTTTTCCTCATCAGCGTTGGCTTGGTAGGTTTGTCAAAACCAGTTGACTGTATAGGTTTATTTCTGGATTCTCAATTCTATTCCACTGATCGATATGTCTGTCTTTATGCCAGTACCATGCTGTTTTGACCACTGTAGCTTTGTAATATGTTTCAAGGTCAGGCAGCGAAATTCCTCCCACATTGCTCTTCTTTTTTAGAATACTTTTGGCTATTCGGGTGCACTTACCCTACCAGATGAATTTGGTAATTGCCTTCTCTAATTCTGTAAAGTAAGCTGTTGGGATTTTGATTGGTATTGCATTGAATCTAAATCAGTTTGGGCAAAATTGACATCTTCACGATATTTATTCTTCCAATCCATGAACACGGAATGTCTTTCCATTTGTTTAGGTCTTTTTAAATTTCTTTTAGCATTGTTTTGTAGTTTTCTGCATATAGGTCCTGTACTTCCTTGGTTAAATTAACTCCTAGGTATTTGAGTCTTTTTGTTGCTATTGAAAATGGAATTTTGCTCCTGATTTCCTCCTGATATTGTTCAGTACTAGTGTACAAAAACATTACTGATTTTTGCATGTTGATCTTATATCCTGCCACTTTGCTGAACTCATTTATTAGTTCAAGTAGCTTTGTTGTGGATACTTCAGGATTTTCTAAATACAGGATCATGTCATCCGCAAACAGTGAGAGTTTTACTTCCTCTTTTCCTATTTGGGCGCCTTTAATTTTTTTTGTCTAATTGCCCTCGCTAGAACTTCTAGTACAATGTTGAATAACAATGGTGACAATGGGCATCCTTATCTTGTTCCTGATCTTAGGGGGAAAGCATTCAACCTTTCCCCATTGAGTATGATGTTGGCTGTGGGTTTTTCATATATGCCTTTTATCATATTGAGGAATTTTCCTTTTATTCCTATCTTTTGAAGTATTTTTATCAAAAAAGGATGTTGGATTTTGTTAAATGCCTTTTCTGCATCTATTGAGACGATCATGTGGTTTTTTTCCTTCAGTTTGTTAATGTGGTGTATTACATTGATTGATTTTCTTATGTTGAACCAGCCTTGCATACCAGGAATAAATCCCACTTGGTCGTGATGTATAAGTCTTTTGATATGCTGTTGGATTCTATTTGCAAGTATTTTGTTGAGAATTTTTGCATCTATGTTCATGAGAGAGATTGGTCTGTAATTTTCTTTTCTTGTGGAATCTTTATCTGGCTTTGGTATTAGGGTGATATTGGCTTCATAAAATGTGTTGGGTAATTTTCCCTCCTCTTCAATTTTTTGGAAGAGTTTAAACAGTATTGGTGTTAATTCTTTTAGAAATGCTTGGTAGAACTCACCTGTGAAGCCATCTGGTCCTGGACTTTTCTTTGCTGGGAGATTTTTGATGACGGATGCAATCTCCTTAATTGTGATTGGTTTGTTAAGTTCTTGAATTTCTTGTTGTGTCAGTGTAGGTTGGTTATGAGTTTCTAGAAATTTGTCCGTTTCATCCAGGTTGTCTAGTTTGTTGGCATATAGTTTTTCATAATATCCTCTTTTGATTCTTTTTATTTCTGTGAGGTCATTTGTAATTTCCCCCTTTCATTTCTGATTGTATTTATTTGCATCTTCTTTTTTTCTTTGATAGTCTAGCGAGGGGTTTGTCAATTTTATTGATCTTCTCAAAGAACCAGCTTTTGGTTTTGTTGATTTTCTCTATTGCTTTTCTGTTCTCATTTTCATTTATTTCTGCTCTAATCTTTATTATTTCTTTCCTTCTTTTTGCTTTGGGATTGGTTTGCTGTTCTTTTTCTAGTTTCTCAAGTTGTTCAGTTAAATCTTGGAGTTTAACTCTTTCTTGTTTCTTAATATAGGCATTTAGGGCTATAAATTTCCCTCTCAAGACTGCCTTTGCTGTATCCCATAAGTTTTGATATGTTGTGTTCTCATTTTCATTTGTCTCAATATATTTACTGATTTCACTTGCAATTTCTTCTTTGACCCACTGAATATTTAGGAGTGTGTTGTTCAGTCTCCACACATTTGCAAATTTCCTTTTTTCCTGTCTGTTATTGATTTCTAGTTTCATTCCTTTATAATCTGAGAAGGTGCTTTGTATAATTTCAATAGTTTTATATTTATTGAGAGCTGTATTGTGACCTAACGTGGTCTGTCCTGGGGAAAGATCCATGGGCACTTGAGAAGAATGTATAGCCCGCTGAGTTTGGATGCAGTATTCTGTATATGTCTGTTAGGTTTAACTTGTTTATCATAGTGTTCAAGTTCTCTGTTTCCTTGTTGATCTTCTGTCTAGTTGTTCTATCTAATGATGCGAGAAGGGTGTTGAAGTCCCTGACGATTATTGTAGAAATGTCTATTTCTCCCTTCAGTTTTGCCAGAGTTTGTCTCACATATTTTGGGGCACCCTGGTTAGGTGTGTAGATATTTATGACTGTTATATCTTCCTGGAGGATCGTCCCTTTTATTAATATATAATGGCCTTCTGCATCTCTTATCACTTTTTTGCATTTGAAGTCTGTTTTGTCTGATATTAGTATAGCTACCCCTGCTCTTTTCTGTTTACTATTCGCATGGAGTATCTTTTTCCAACCTTTTACTTTCAGCTGGCTTGTATCCTTGTGTCTGAGGTGAGTTTCTTGTAAGCAGCATATGGATGGCTCATGTTTTTTTATCCATTCTGTCAGCCTGTATCTTTTGATTGGGGAATTTAATCCATTCACATTCAATGATATTATTGAAAATGCACTATTTATTTCCTCCATTTTATCTTTGGTTTTCATGTGTCATCTTATTTTTGTCTCTCTTTTTACTCTTTTGGTTATCCTTTCTGCTTTTCTTTCTTCTATACTCTCCTCCAAGCCTCTCTCTCCTGTCTTTTTCTTTCAGGTTCTAAGGCTTCCTTTAATATTTCCTGCAAAGGTGGATTCTTTTTTGCAAACTCTCTTAGTTTCTGTTTGTTTGTGAATACTTTATATTCACCTTCATATTTGAAGGACAGTTT